>LPNX010069213.1:190774-229500 GCA_001517045.1 Pseudotsuga menziesii
TCCCTCAGTGACCCTTTCTTGCTAACCGTTAAGACAAGGTTTCTTTGTAGCTCTGCAAGCCTGCTCAACAGGTTCTCCTTCTCGACAATAAGAGCTTCCTGTGCCATTTGGCTACTTCTACTGATTTCGGCAGTCTCGTTTTTGGCAGCTACAATCTGTGATAAAAGAACATCCTTTTCCAATTTCCAACCTTTATTGTTTGCCTCTAATTCTGCAGATCTCGCTTCAATTTGATTTTTCAACTGCAAAATTTCGTTATTGAATCTTTCTTCAGCTTCAAGCAATTGTTTACCTGCTTGAGAAATCGCAGTTTGGTATTCACTATACTTCCTTCCATGCTCTTCTTCCATCGCTGCATTTTGTTTAATTAAATCCACCAACCTTTCAGCTCTTATTACAGACACAGCGTCCAACGCCTGCTTTTCAGCTTCCATGCTAGCCAATTTTTTACTGTACTCATTCACATGGGCTTTTAAAGATTCCGTTTCAGTACTTAGTTCTCTATTTGTCTCACTCAGTGACCCTTTCTCGCTAATCGTCAACTCCAACTTTGTTTGTAGCTCTGCGAGCCTGCTCAACAGGTTCTCCTTCTCGGCATTAAAAGCTTCCTGTGCCATTTGGCTACTTCTACTGATATCGGCAGTCTTCTTTTCCGTTGCAGCAATCTGTGATAGAAGCATATCCTTTTCCAATTTCGCATTTTTATTGCTTTCCTCTAATTCTGTAGCAATATGTGATACAAGCATATCCTTTTCGAATTTCACATTTTTATTGGTTTCCTCAAATTTTGTAGATCTCACTTCAATTTGTCTTTTCAATTGCAAAACAGTAGCCTCGAAATTCTTTCGCATGCCCTTCTTGTTATTGCCTGTCATCTTGTTCACTGAAGAGGCTACCTTCTTGTTATTGCCTGTCATCTTGTTCACTGAAGAGGCTACTGCTTACGGAACTCCAATATTTCAATACCTCTTTCTTGAAACCATGATGGTTTGGGTCCCTCTGCTTTGCAATCAGATATCCAATGGAGGGATGAACAATGGAATGATACCTACTCTTCCACTAAACATCGAGGCGACGGACGGGAATGACGGATCTGCAGGGATCATGTGGGACCCGTGCAGGGATCATGTGGGACCCCATGAAGAATGCTCACAGAAACGAGAACGGAAGGGGCCGGAGGCGTTGACGGTTAATAGAGCCTGTTAACAGAGACGATGGACGGAGTAGTCTAACGCCGGGCGAAATCGTCGACCCGTTAGACTACTCCCTATCGATATAATATGATAGTAATTAACAAATCTAACGGAGACGATGGACATAGTAGTCTAACGCCGGGCGAAATCGTCGACCCGTTAGACTACTCCCTACCGATATAATATGATAGTAATTAACAAATCCAAAATCACGTACACTACAAAAGGATAGTAGATCAGATTTCCTGAAAAAAATAAAAACACTGGATAACCTTTATTGTTTTCACCATAAATCTTTGGTGTTAGCTTTTGGCGTTAGCTTTTGCACTAACCATTTGCACTGATCGGACTAGCCAATATGTGATGTAATAGCTCACACGAGCCAATCGTGTGAGCCAATACGTGATGTAATAGCTCACACGAGCCAAGTCGTCCTGGCTCCGACGACTTGGGTCGGATCGGTGCAAATGGTCTACCAAATCTTCTAGCTAACGGTGTGGACTTTTGGCCTATTAGTTCGAGGACGACGGTTTTGTTCATTCAAAACGTCAAAATTCAAATTTTCATTAGTATGGTGCCTCGAACGTGAGTTGGTTTTGAAAACCATGTTATTGTTAAATGACATCATCACTTTCCTCTGGTTGAATCTTGAGAGATTCTTCCTGAATGGCATGGAATCCTTAGGTAGCATTGCACCTCGGGCACCCTAGCCTTGTTGCTAGTTTAGTTGGATCTGAAATCAATAAAAACCTGTTAGTTGAGATGGATGGAAAAGAATAAGGAAATCATCTAAAAGCAATTCAAATCTTTATCTAAAACGTTAAAATATCAACTAAAACGTCTTAATTGTCCAGTACCATTTGGACAAGAAGTGACACAAACATGCACAACTTATCACTTCACTAATCTCATACCATTTCAACATTATTTCGATGCATACTATTCCGCAATGTTTCAATATTCATTTTATATGGCACATGGCAAATTTTCAGAATGTGCAAGTAATAAATAAGATTATATTATATAACCAGGATCCATCTAGATTCACAATTCCTCTTAGCGGCCAAGTTTTACTAGGCTATACCTGAGTCATTGGCCTGAAATTCTGAGACCCAGCACCACCAGAATGAACAGTTCCTTTCTTGCCATCCTCTTCAGCCAACTTATGAAGTGCAGTAATTCCAGCAATGTTATTTGCATTTGCTTGACCCGCAGAAATTGATCCTGGCTCCTGGGAGCTGGGGTGCACTGGAGGTTGGAAATAACCGGGTGGAGGGACAGTGTAATAGGGTCGTTTACCAAGAAACTGACCATCTGATCCAACCATAGCTCCAGGAATATAAAGATTATATGGAGTTTGAGTAGGATAGCCATAACCAGGTGTATAGTATACCATGGATCCATTTTCAGTAGCGACTCCCTGCCCTCAAATGCAACATAATAAATACAATACACACTTGAAACAAATCACGATCCCAACAATGAATAAGCAAACACAGAACCATCAATAAATTGACAAATGCATGACTGGAGCAGTAACATATAACAAAAGAGTAAACAACGAAAACTGCTTTAAAACATACAGGGTACTGCATGTCTAGACCATCCATTCCTACATTACGGGCTTACTCGTCCCATTGTTTTGCAGTTGTTTCATGCCCTGTTAAGAAATTCCAGAGTCCATCAAGGTGACACCAAAGTTGAATCCCTAAAAAGACAATTGCAAGTTAAGCAATGGCAACAATGAAAGGTACAAAGACTAATAGTTTGAAAGTTCGTTACACAATGACAGTACAAAGACTAATATTTTGCAAGTTCGTTACACAATAAACAAGTTAAGCTTTTGAGTTAACTAAGAATTGAACCAATATACTACGAGTAGCAGATTGAAACAAATTTAAATCTTCTACTAACCTGGATAATAGAAACCAGGGTAGTAATTAGATGGGTAGAAAGGCTCTTTATGGAATGATTCCTCCCTCATAGAGCAAGCACGTACGCTTTCTCCCACCATTGAAATCTTAAAGAAGGTGTCCTATTGGTCCATGGATCGCATTGTAAGGGGCATGCTTCGCCTGGCACTCTGGATATGAGAGAGTATGAACAATGCTGACTCCTGAGCCTTCGAGGAGCCGACTGGAAAACAGACTCCTCAACAAAATGATCACTTTCAGCAAACAGAATGATATCCAGAGTTGCCGCATTTGATAAAGTGATGATCATTTAGGGATGTTTTGGTGGTTCAGCTTCACCTGGTTATATAAAGCTCACAACTTTTTTGATATACACTGTTGCATGCACATAGAATACATGCACCTGGACAGCAGCTACCAAAGGCGTCAGAGTGATCAATTGCGTGTAATCAGATGCAGTGAGGTGTGGTCCGAGAGAAGGTTGTCAGAAAATTGCACACTGCACAAAGTTCTGCAAATGTAGTGGCTGTCAAATATGTCAGATTTCTAAACAAAATGTTTTTTTCACAATAAAAGGGTGAACTATAGCATAAAAAATGTATTTTATATGGCACAAATACCAAAACCTCAGCGATTACAATATTCCATGCTTGCAGGGAATAAAAATAAGGTACTTAATAATTAACCTAGTTGTCACTAGAATCTCCCCCTTTCAAAAGTTATAAGTTTCTCGCAGCGCACAAAATGGTTTCATTTAAGGGCAATGGTTTCATTTAAGGTGGCCCTTAATTGATCCCAAAGTTCGACAGTTAATGAATGCCATGGATAGTAGTTAATAATAAATAAATAAAAAAGAGCATAAATGCTTATGCTTTGATTGAGTGTAGGGTTTTATCTAACACAAATCTCAAAGGTTAAATTCAAATGTTTATGCTTTGTCCAAGAATTCGTGAAAATGACAAATTGCCAGTAAGAATATACTTCAATTCACAGTTATGGAAGAGATCGCCCAGGTGTTGATATCATCATTTAGCTCGTCATATGCATAAAAAATCACAAATAAATGTTAAAGCAAAACTCTAATTGTTATTTGTCAGTTACAATTTAACTGTTAGCCTTTGGAGAAAGATTGCGGCAGTAGTGGGAGATTTGCGTTTTGGAGATTCAATGAGGTCGTCTTGGTTTTAAATGATTTTTTTGGAGACCACAAATGCTACACTTGCTTCCTTGTATTCTATTTGGTGTATGTGTTAATCAGCTGAGTGACACATAGAATCAGTTTATTGTTCACCAACATTTTGAGGAATCAATGCGTGGAAAGCATCCAGGGAAACCCATAACAATAAATTGATAGCTGGCAGAATAGTTGACAGAGTATTGAACAGAGTGTTCCATATCTGAAGACAAGAGCCACGTGGTGGCAATGTCCCCGACATTGCCACATACTTTTGCTAGAAAAAAAAATGCCTCGTAATAATAAGAAGGCACACTCTAAGAGCATTTGTTATCCATGATAGAAATCAACAACGTATTATTAAATAGAAATAAACATTGTCTCTTATAATTAGAATAGAGACATTGTAAAGATTGTGTTATTAAAAACATAATTCAATTTCATTAAAAACGTTACGTATTTCAAACTTTTGTGATAACATATATAACAAACTAAAAACCATCTAAATGGATACAAGGTTAAATATCAGACTAATTTAACTCTGCTAATAATTTATGTGTTGTTGCACCTTGACTATGGTCATTTGTATTATTTGGGATTTTGGCTTGATGTTCGTTAGTTTGATGGATTCAATGGATAGACTTAAATTCTCAAGTATAAGAACATAAATTTAGTCTTGTGCACTCATACAAGAAACTCATACAAGGTTAAATATTATACTAAGTTAGATTGTTAATATGAACTTTTAATGTCTAGGATAATTTTATCTAACTTTTAAACTATTAAATAGGTTTCCTACTTAAATCAATTCCAATATTATTATGGGTCTGCACCGTTTCAAATTTAGGTAGTTGGGAATTCTTAACCATCATGTAAAAATGGCTCTCTATGTAGTCAGTAATTTTTTTTCTTTTATTCAAAGTGCCTTTCATATTAATAAATAAAATAAAACAAATATGAAAAATAAAAATTTCTACCATTTTAAATATATCAAATAAAATAATACATTAAATAGTGAAATAAATATTTCCCCAATTATATAGTTGAAAAGAAACCACTCAACTTTGTTAAAATATCCAATCCTATAAATAATTTATAGTTTAATATACATACAAAATAATATGAAAAATAACATTACTAACATCCCTACTCACTTGAAAGATAGAAACTAATAGAATACACAGAGATACAATATATATTAAATCATAGTTGAGGTAATATACAATGCATATAGTGTTACATCACTATGTAAAAAATAATTAAACACACAACACTTATAATTAAATTATGCACTTTTCCTCAAGGATATGGATTCAACTTTGAAACATATCCTCGATTTTATGATTATGAATAATATCGACAGAAATGTATCATAATTAAAAATGAATCAATATATACATATGTCCATAAACTAATTGAAATACACAATAGTTTTAACTTGAATTTATTTAGCTTTTGTATTATGGAAAAAGTATGTGGTAACTAGTTGTAAACAATTAGTTAATGGTGGGGATTTAATTGTTTTGATGGAAGTCTAGGTTGGTGTATTTAACAAGATTTGTTGAGTGGTTTTGTATATTTGTTTGGATTAAAAAAAACTAATTACAAAAAATTGTAAAAATTGTTTGAAATTAATGGATTTAAACATATAAGTCTTCTATTTAAATAAGGTTTGATACAAAGTTTAAACTAATTAAGGATCAACTTTCTTAGATTTGAAGGTGTGATCCAGGGTTTCTTCTTCTGAATCTTTACAAAGATGCATCGAAGAGGCCCTACGATCCCTCGCTTCCTCAATTTTTTGGCAGTAAGAGTTTTGTGATGGGCTAGAATCCAAAAGAATACATTGACCTTTGGCAAACTATCATTGCACCAAATCTTATTCCACTTTGTATCTTTTTTTATACTGTTCTTGTTCTTGTAAACAAGGGACTATCCTTTCTTCACCGAGTAAGAATCTATCTTTCCCCAATCGAGGTTGTCTTTAATGTGTCTATGAATTGGGGCTTGCCCATGCAGAAGGGAAAGAAAATATTTGTAGTCTATTTGAAGGTGCACTGGAATTTCAAGGTTCTTCCACCCATCCTATCTACCACTATTTTTCCAGGAAGAAATATCATAGAGGGTGCTGATGTTGTTGTGATCAAACCATTCCTTAAGATCATTTAGTTCATGGTGGAAATTAGCTGGGGAGTTCGAACCAAGGTTATCATGCCAAATCTTGATTCATTTTCCATTCCCTGCTATCCAATGAATGTTGTATTGAATGATGTAATTTGCCTTTTTGTAGAGGTCCCAAATAGGAGACCCAACTCTGTTCGTATCTATGTCCTCACCACATTTTCTTCTAGTACCTGTCATGTATTTTTTCTAAAGGGTCGTCTTCCACCAAGCATTTTCACCAGAGATTACTCTCCATAAAATTTTTGCAATGAGGGCCAAATTCATGATTAGAGGATCTCTGACTCCCACTCTGCCACATTACTTTGGGTTGCACACCATGTCCCAGTTTATCAAATGGATTTTTTTTTTTGGTATTAGTAGCCTTGCCTCCTTGCCAGAGAAATTTCTGGATTTCTCTATTTCTTTCCTGTATAATTTGTTTAGTTGCTAAGGATATTGAGCAGACATAAATCGGAAAGGCAAAAGGGACAGCTTTTATAAGGACTAATTTTCATACTGAGTTGAGCCATCTAGTTCCCTAAGAATTGATTTGTTTTTCTTTGTCAATCACACTATGCCAGTCTGCCATATTTTTTCCCCCCTTGAATATGGGAATTCCCAAATAGCTAAAGGAGTTCCAAATTGTTAGTCCCTCGAATCCAAGGATTCTTGATATCCTTGCCATGGTTCCAAGGAGTCAATTCCAACCACAAAATTTTGATTTAGAAGCATTAACCTTACCATTAGAGGCTTTGAGGAAGATGGAGAGAACTCTTTTGAACCTTTTTTCTGTGACCATAAACATGCCCCCCAATCAAAATGGTGTCATTGGCAAATTGTGCATGGTTTGCAGATATGACTCATCTTGGAATTTTCAGGCCTTTAAGATCCCCATTGTCTTGTTGTTGCTGAAGCTTTCTGCTCATGGAGTCAACGACGAGAAGGTAAAGATAGGGATTCTAATAGAGTTGTAACAATATTATGTGTTTGAATGTGGTAGTTACTATGTGGATTTGAATATAATTAGTGGTTGAGCAAAATTTGAGAACATCTAAAGCATTGGCGTGTTTATTGTTTTTATGATTAATTACTATAGATCCATTTTAAAAGTGGATCTATAAGGGTCTAGAGGGATCAAATTTCTCAAGTTGCAAACTCTTTTTTAAAGTGTACATGTGGAGAAAGTGTTTTAATTTATCTAATTCTGTAGTTATATATATATGGGGTTATAAAAATTTTAAATTTAATTTGAGAAAATTATTAACTTCGAGTGCCTTCATTGTAATGATTTCACCACTAAAGTTTTATTACTTTGCAACACAACAAGTTGTGAATTTATGCCACTTCTAATGACATCAATATCACACTCACTCACCTTTGAAAATATCTCCTATAATCTATTGTAGAATGTAACTTATGACTATTTTTTTTTTCTATTGAATTGTGAGTTTATACCACTTCTCTTGAAATCCTTACATATCCACTCTCACAACAAAACGCCCAACTCAATTTGTGTGAATTTAAAAGGAGCAAGCTATTACACCAGGAGAGAACTGTTGTGACCATAAACACATCAAAGTATCATAAGGAATAAGAAAAAGTTTAAAGGTGTGAATCTCTTCATGCCTATTGCATTTATAGTTAAAATTACAGGGTCTCAAGAAGCTGATAATGTATTCGGTAATGGTGCCACCGGACGGAGGAGGAGAAGGTGTTTAAATCGACCTAGGCCTGATGGTGATATGCCATAAGGTTTATTTCTAATTGAATAACTTCTTTGGAATTGTGCAAGTTGTATCCTGTGGTGTACCAAAGGGTTGTGGTCTAGTTTAAGTCTTTCATAAATTGTACAAAACAATCCATTTGTTTTCTGTATTTGCACTTTTGATTTTTGCAATAAAATGTTATTTTGTTATTTTCATGTTTGAAATCTTTCAAAGAAAGCGGATGTTCTTGTACATAAAATTCAGTTGGTTATTGTATGAGTTTTAACATCTTATGTATGTATTTAAGTACATTTTGTCTTTTGTTGAGATCTGGAATTTTTGGCCTTATGGTAGCTGATTTATACTGTTACTGAAATTTCAGAGATTTAAACTGCAGCTCTGTATTAGATAGAGATTGTTTATAACTTGGGTGCTGTGGACATTTTTTAATTGGTTTTTAGTTACAGCCTCCTCCAATTCACATACATTATAAATAGTAGACTTGTAACTGTGCAATGTGAAGTAAATGGGTAGATGACTAAATACCCCATAATGTTATAGATAATTAGTAAGATAAATGGATAATCTATAATATTATAATATCATTAGATAATTATGGATGTAATATAGTAACATTTAATCTACCTTAATTCATCTAGATTACTATATGACTAATTATCCATATTTTCCAGCAAATGAATCTAGGGAGAGCTCCCCATGCTCTAGTAAAGTCTGGTTTTTGGATGAGAGAACCCTGATAGTAATATTTCTAGCTTGAAAAGAGATCATTCCAATTCATTGGCATCATAATATACTCCATAGAATCCCTAGGTTGGGTAGGGATTTTGCTAGGGTAGTGTTTCCCTTGGTTTTCACACCTTTTCTCTTTAAAAAAAAAAAGGTTCTAGGGTTAGTTTAGGATTAGTTTTAGGGTAAATTTAGGTTTGCAATTTTATGCTGAAAACCCTAAAAATAAAAAATAAAAATAAAAATTTTGCATTTTTTGGCCTCCCTAAACTTTAGGCCTCCTTCCCTAAAAATTCAAACTAACCCCTAGATCCCTAAAACCCCTAAGGAAGAATTATAGGGAACCCTAAAAATACAAAAATTCCAAAAATCTCAAAATTTTCCCATTAAGTAATCTCGAAACATTCATCTTGATAAGTTTCCTTCACTGTGGGCTTGTAAGGCTATCACAGGGGATTCACCTTGTTGAGAAATATCTTATCATGTTATCAGGTTCATTCATAAAGGGGGTTTTTAATTGTGAAAAATAAGGTCAATATATTGTAGGTATTGGAGGGTTGGGAATAGGGTATGGGGGGTTTATAAGTGTTTGGGGGGTATAGAAATGGGTTTCTAGTAAAAATGAGGAATATATTGTAAAAAATGGGTTTTTTAATTGGAAATATGTATTGGGAGGGGGGTCAACAAAAGCATTTTGTAAGTAATTATTACTATCTAGTGAAATTAAAGGTATTTTTTACTATCCCATGAATGAAGGCTCTATGCCATAGTTTCACTAAGTGAAGACCCAGTGGCAACTATACATTTACCTCTATTATGGTCATTGACACACCCGTAACACTTCTGTTTATGTTCAAATGAAACTCTCATTGCTAGACTTGAGAGTTGTAAGAGTAAATCCAACATAATTGAGCTCCTTGCAATTTTTAACAAAAAGATCACACTTCATATGCATTTGCAATTTTTAACAAAAAGATCACACTTCATCTGCATTGAAAACTATAACTTTGAACAATTATCTAACATTTTTCCTGTAGAGAGTATCTTTTTGTGGAGATCCTGGTTATTTTGTGAATTATTTGTGCAATTGCTAAAGATTTAATGTTTGTTCATAAAATAGCTTTGGGGACGGAGAAGGAGACCAAGGGGGAAACAAAGATGGAGATGCATTTGGTGCTTTCCATGGAGATGAAAATGCATTTGGTGATCCCAATGTTTCTAAACTTTCACACATTTGTCTGCCCTCAACACATCCAAAGATCCCAATGTTTCCAAACTTGGAAACAATTCTAACTGAGAGAATCTGATAGCAATCAGTCGTTGAATCTTTGTACATTGTGAAAAACCCCTCATGCTCTTCAATTTCACACATTCGTATGCACATAATTTGTTCAAAGATAGGTCCAATGCATTCATACTTGGCATCTCTTCTAAATCAGAGAAGAGCACTCATTAAGATGTAGAAGATGAAGTTTTGTTGTCTGTTCCAACCCTCGAATTCTCTTCAGTTGCATACATTCGTTAGTGCTCAACTCCTCCAAAGATAGATAAAGAGAGAGAATTCAAGGAAAACATTTGAGCAATCTCCATTGACTCTTCTTTAGAATATTTGGATCTATGGCTCAATTAGCAATAATCTAGATAAAAATTTCATATATAAATTCTATGTTATCAAAAGAAATAGCTTTAGTCATAGTGCCAAGCATAAAAAAACAAATTATGGATCTTAAATTGTAAAAAAAACAAAAACATGTAGCTATTAAAGGATGTGTGTAGTTTAGATTAGATACTAAAATTTGTAATAATCACAAATTGCAAAAATATTGGAACATGGAATATATAGGAAGAATTTAAAGTAAAGAATTGTCCTCGGTCACCAATGTTGTATCCATTTATGAACAAATATCAATTTAACCAGCTTACCAGCACTTCAAATCCCTCTCTAAGTTTCAACCTATTTTCCTATTCTGTTGTCTCCTGCAGGAAGAGAAACGTGAAGACACCCAGATCATTATGGCCCGACACCTTGGGAATGAACTCGTATTTGAACAGTGGTCATTTGAAGGGAGCCTCACTACAGAAAACTATGATGATTGTTCCATTTGAAAATAAAAAAATGATAGAAATGCACCAATAATAAACCTAACCTATGGCTTTCAAATTATGTTGAAGGTCAAATCCAAAATTATGTTAATGTTGTCACAGATTCTCATAAGCAAATAATTAGATTTATAAAACCTTTTTTAATTTTTATATATATTGCAAAATTTTAAAATATATACTAAACCATCACCCTCTACAAAAACTTAATAGCATTTTATTACTTGAAGCATATTGCAAAATTTTAACATATATACTAAACCATCACCCTATACAAAAACTTAATAAAATTTTATTACTTGAAGCATTTATATTATCAAAATGATAAAAGCATATCATATTATATAAATATTATTAATTACATCAGTTACTAAACAGCAGCTCAACAAGTGGATGATTGATATACTTTTTGGGCTTGTAGGTTGAACATAAAAAAAATCTAAAAATCACAGGTTACTTCAAAATATATCTCCTAGATTTCCATGCCAAATCTACTGAAAATTTAACAAAGATACTTCTTAACATCATCGTTCCAAAAAATCAGGTGACAATGAATTTGGACAGCTCCAGGATGTGAAGATGTCGATCAGAGAATCCTCGGCTCTAATATAACCTGTTATGATCCAAATTACCCAAAACACCATAATAAAGGTTGAATACCACTTGTTATGATATTTCATATAATTCCACTCCATTACGATGAAAAACAGTGAATGAAAATATTATTAAGAACCCATTTCAAGTGGGAAAACTTTCTAACTGCAATAGATCAATACAAAAAAATGACAATCATCAATCAGTATTCTTAGTTATATAGAGAAGAAGAGAATAGGGTTAGGTATACCCATACTAGCCCCCCTAAGGGAATGCACATATAGAGAGAGTGGGAAACTTTCTTCCCTCACATAGTCAACTGTAGAGTAGAGTTACATTCCTTGGCATCTCACAGTAACACTAACCAGAGCCTTTTAACATCTAGTAAGGCTGACACTCCAATATAATGACTTGCCAGAGGAAGGGTAACAAATGAATGTTAATAGGGTTGATAGTAGACACCTGTAGCTTTCTATGTTAGTTTAATATTAGCTAGCTACGAGTATATTGCTAAAGGTTCTTACATGGAAACAACATTTAAGGACTTCAACAATTCTCATAAGACATTTTATGCAGTATGGCTGCAAATGACTACCCACCAAATGAAAAGATAAAGACTACTTTTCTGGACCTTGAGAGGAACATTATTGAATAATATGTGAACAAGACACTTTGGCAACGCTGCAAACAAAAGGGAAACAATAAGCAAGCAAAATAGTTATTTAACAGTAGATAATCTGAATTCCCAGTCTTACTCACGAATGCAACGATTTCTTATCTTGCAATTAGAGGATTGTGCTTAGATTGATAAAGTCCTATCTTTGAAAGAGAAACAATGATTTGTATACACTTCCATTCTGACTATGGTGAGGGTAAAAGTCTGCAAGGTCGATAGTAATTCCCATGCAACACCACAATATGAATTGAACAACAACCTAATGGACAAACAAACTGGAAATGTTACTTCAATGATAAAATATGGAGTTGTCAAAAGGGCATTAGTTAGTTCATAAAGCGGGGGTGTTTCATACACTCACTGATATTCAAATCCTTGGGACATATTTCAGCTGTTGTGGGTGTCACCCTTTGCAAGCAGGTTGTTTCGATGGAGCTAGGTACAAGCCTGGGAAAATGTGTATACCTATGGTTTCTCCATTGAAAGGATCTTTTCAGGATAACGTAAGCTTGTTGCAATCCATTATAATAATCTCATAATGGGAAGGACATATTTGAATTAAAAAGTAGAAAATTATTGTAATTGGGTTTATGTAATGAACAGTGAAAAGATTAACTGGAAAATAAAATAGAACTGTGTGGGTGGGTTACATGGAAATGCTTAATAGATTCAGATTTTTTTACAACTATACTTTGTTTCTTAGACATGTAATTTTAGTTTGCAAAAGTGTATACCTGAGTATATGAACAGATACATGTACACACATAATGCAATCAAAATATATAAACTTGCAACTCTTGGAGAATAAAATGGGGATGGGGAAGAAGATACCATATGTGGGTATTTGTCTTGCTTGACCACTCCAGTGTTCTCCAATTTGATATTGAGATACTGATCCACTGAGTGCAAAGTTCCTCTGATGGCCAAATTATTCTTCTCTATTTCATGCATCCACTTACAATTTCCTTGGACAATGCAAAATGACGATGCAAAACCTCTTTATAATGGAGACCCTCTGCGAATCACACACATTCACCGTTTGCAAGCATGTTAGAATTGTTTTAAGGTTTGTAATTTTCAGAATGATTCATTGAATAAGTAATTTGTATATCAAGAGGGTGGACGATGATGATAATATTTATGTTCAACACTAATTCATACAAAGTGATTATACAGTATCACTACGTTCTTCCTAAGTCCATCCCTCTTTAAGTTGTTGTTTTGCGTTCTTGTTGTAGATTGGATTAGAATGTTTCTAGGTTTTGCTTCATTGTCTTTTGTGTATTCATGTATTTGTACTAGTTTTTTGTGTGGTGACAGGTATTGATTTGCATGGTATATGAATGATGAAGGAAATAAATCTATCCAACACTTTGTTATTGATGTAACCCTACTTTTATTTTGCTGAATCCAAAAACTATGTTTTGTGCTCTGATGGTTCATCGCATGATGATAAAAAAACATAATCTTAGGACACCTTCTTACACAGCTAGAAAGCTGTGGATGAGAGAGAGTGAATTTTGATGATGACCACTACGCATTAGCTTTCATTCCGTATTTTTTCCCTTGTGTTTGAACTCGTATTTTTAGTGTTTTCCATGCAAAACTTTTAATGTTTAGGGGTTTCCCCCAAAAATCCAATATTCAAATATTTTTGCCCCCAAAAAATTATTGTTTTGGGTTCCACCTAAAATGCCAAATTTTTTCTAACAAAGACTCCCATACTTTATTTCCGTCATTTTATGAATATCAGTTATCACATTTGGCCAATCCAGACAAGGAGAAGGATCATACCTGCTATCATTTAACCTGGATCAATGTGGCGACTGCTGTGAGTCTCCATTAGACCACGGAGATGTAGTCATGAGAAGTGATGCGACGAGTCAAAGAGTGCAAGGAAAATGCTGTGACATTCAAAGCAAATGGAGTGATGCATAGGGAAGTTGAAGTGAAGGTTCTTGAAGAGTCAAGAAAAACTCATAATGGTTTGATAATAATACATTGAGGTTGGGGTTTTAGTGGTCATAAATCTTTTCCAAGGCACTAGTTGCTACTAATGGGATTTTGAGATTTCTCAAAGGTTAAGGGATCTGGGTCAAAGCTGTATGGTATAAATACATTGCACCCCTTTCAGTGAAGAGTGGTTTAGGAATGAATACAAATATTGTAGAAACGTTTCTAACATGGGGAAGCATTTACTTAATGCTTTTGATGTCATCAGAAACTAGCTAGTTTGGTAGATTGGTGATTGAAGAAAAGTTAGGCTAGATCAAAACCCATGGCTTTGCAGTGATGGTGTCCATAAACTGCTAGAAAATAACTAGATTGGTGATGGAAGAAAAGTTAGCCTAGGTCAAAACCGATGGCTTTGCAGTGATGGTGTCCATAGATTGCCAAAAACTAGCTAGATTGGTGATGGAAGAAAATTTAGGCTTTAGGCTAGGTCAAAACCCATGGCTTTGCAGTGATGGTGTCCATAGACTGCCTCTAGCCATTGTGGAAGGTTTTGAGAGATCGGGGACTCATCACCTTGTACCATATAAGTGATATGGAAAATATCAATGTTTTTGTACAACATTTGGCTATCAGCTGATGATCTAGCTTGAGAGGAAGTTGGAGACATGCTAGCTTCGGAGAGGAATAACCAAGTTCTCTATATCGGTCACATAAAAGGATATTGAATATTCTTTGGTGTGGGCAAGAAATCCATACAAGGGTTTTAACTTTCCAAAGCTTGGATATATGGTAGTTTCCTGAGACCAGTTGGTGGCACAAGAAAATTTGGAATTTCAATTGCCCTCTGAAATGCAAGCTTTTCTTATGGCTTTGTCTAAAAAAATTAATTTGGGTGTCTTAGTTTCCTGCTCTTATCTTTCTAGGATGTGGGCTCACGCTGGTATGCAAAATTCCCACAAAAATTTTCCCTTTTGTTGGGGCCTCTCTTGATGAGGCTCTTGCTCTTTGGACCAAAAATAAGTCTTTTGAGGGTTACCTTTCCCTTCCTATTATTTTCATCCGGGGTTTTTGATTGCTAGGAACTTGGCTATCTTTGAGGATATTCACATGTATCCTATTGTTTCAGCTGATATGGAGTGGCCTATTTTGAACCACCTCCCACAATTGGTCATTCCATCTAGATATAGGGTGATTGAGGTGGCCAACCAAATCTAGCGTGATTGATAAAAATCCTCGATCTGGGTGATTGAGGTCAAAGTGATTGATTAAAATCAACCTTGGTTGTTTTTTTTATGGTGCTTCTCAAGGCACTCTTCCTTTAGGAGGAGCAGGAGGTATTTTGTATCTCAATGATCATCAATGGGCATGTTTTGTATCTCAATGATCAGGAGGTATTCTATATCTCAATGATCATCAATGATTATGCCTGGTTTCAATTCATAGATTGGATTGAGGAAAACAAACCACCCAGAAATCTTCTCCTTATTCCTACTAATGAGGAGATTCCTTGGTTGAGAGTAGTGTTGGAATTTGGTTCAATTCATAGATTGGATTGAGGAAAATAGACCACCCAGAACTCTTCTCCTTATTCCTACTAATGAGAAGATTCCTTGGCTGAGAGTAGTGTTGGAATTTGGTTTTTATTCTACTCGTCAATTTTTTTTGTTGTTGAAGTTTTGGCATTTTATATCACCCATCATGAAAAGGTTTGCTTAAAATTTTACCCTTCAACACTGAAGGTTTGCTAGAAATTTTACCCTTCAATGATTTTTTTTCGTTAATTTTTTTTTCAAAATAATATTTTTTTAACATTTTCATATTAAAATAAAAAATGACTAAAGGTTTCGTAGAAATTTTACCTTCAATAATTTTTTTTTGTTATTTTTTTTTCAAAATAATATTTTTTTAATATTTTTATATTAAAATAAAAAATGATCATTAATATCTATCATGATACATTAACTTGATTCCTGTTTATTTTATATACCATTTATATACTAAATTAATATTAAATTAAAATATAACTGTCCTTTTCAATATAGTCGTCAGACGTCAGATTTTGATTGCCATTCAAGGAGATAGATTTGCCGATAGCTGGGATTGATTTTTAACTCAAGAAAAAGAAATCCCAAGCACTACTTTGGATCCAACGAACAATTACAGAGTAAGTCACACTAAGAATCCACAGTAAGCCTAAGCCATTATGGATGGATTCTCGAAGGGAGAGAGTCAAAAGTTGTTAAGTATGGAAACATTTTTTTATTAGGAGATGGTTTTATGTGATTTGATTACATTACCACATAAATTAAATGTATACATAGATGATGTAAAAGTTAAATGTAGTCCTTAAAATAACAACAATTTTAAATTTTCACTAATGAACATTCCTCCAAAAACTTAAAGTTTTGGAACTACCTACAATTGGGTGAGACATCTATAAGATTATAGTGTATCTCATACCATAACAAAATATATTTTTTTACTAAGCTTTCACAATATTTAAAAAATATAATTGATTTAGGTTTTTATAATTGAATTTTTACAGAAAAAAAAATAAAAATATGATCATTAATTTTACAAATTTTAGAGGCAATTTTCATTCGAAATTTACATACATATTTCATGTCTTCAACTCTTTAGTTTACTTGCATTGCATAAATAACTATCAAAAAATACAAGGAAAAGAACATTTCTTCAAAATAATAGATTTTTAAACAAATCTCTAAATCTAAACCAAAAAAATTCTACAAATAGTACCTTTGATAATGTTTTCCAAAACTGTGTCTCTAAGTGGCAAGGGCTTCCAACTTCCAATTCCCAACTTTCAAATCATTTACTTGAGCATTGAGCACTGAAATTTGTACCATGCAGTTGCTAATTACAATAGTAAAGAGAATAAAAAATAATAGAAAAATCATTGTTAAATGACATTTTTATGCTTTTCAGGACTACATGTTAATTTCAATTGTAAAAAAATAATAGAAAAAAGGTGGTTAAATAACAACTTTTTGCTTCAAGGAAAAATCAAAGAAACTTACAAAATAGAAAAACATGGATGATGGAAATAACACTAACTTAATATTTTTCTTTCTATTCAAAGTACTCTTAGAGAAGTTTTAGTAATAATGGTAATAATTTGACCGTCAAAATGCCTTATGACATTCATTTTGCCCATCAAATTCCATCAGTGAGTATATGTATTGTAAAATATGAACTATCGATAAGCTTTTTGTATATAGCTTCTGATTTTAAAGTCTCTTGGTAAATGCAAAGCATGGATGATTATAGAAATACATTATGTAAATCTAAATGTATAGTTTTCTTTTTTAGTAAACTATAATTATTTTTTAATGAGAAAAAAAGAACAAAATAAAAATATACGCTGGTAGTCTGGCGTGAAAAATGATAGTCTTTACCAATGGAATAAGAAATAAATAATTGAAAAATAAACTAGAGAAAAACTGTGATATGGAAAAAATGAATTTCAATCACTAAGTCACCCATGATGAAATGAGAAATAGATAATTTGAAAAAAATAAGTAGTTGAAAAAATACTTTGAAAAAAAAAGAATTTCAAGTCTCCCATGCTAATACAAAACATCTGCGATGAAGGTTGGTGATTAACAAAGGGAGAATTGAGATCGCACTTATTGGGACATTGGAGCTTGGTACAATTGGAATGCATCTAAGTAGTCGAATTTAAATCTATTAATCAAAAGAATATCTCAAAAATTAACAGCTTACTTGACAAAGTTGATCAAGTTTAATGTGACGGCAATTGAGCACTAGGTCCTTAAAGCTTAAGTAGCTTCAATAGCCTGCCATATAGCTACCCTTGCATTAAAGCCTGCTGGGCATCAGCAGGCTAGTTATTGATCGCTGATTCCTTAGGTGTTTGTAAATCTGCTTCCTAGTTAGTTGTACTGGCACTGAGTCCTCTTGAGTAGAGTGGGATCTGAATGCTTTTTCAGATCCTGGCAGCTTCCTTCATCTCTTGGAAACAAAGAACGAAGCAGTTGGAGAGAAGGCCTGCATCTATATATCCTTTTGCCGCTATGACCTACACCCTCAAGCTACCCATGTAGCTTGTACACGTCACAAGAAGCGCCTGCCATGTTCCAAATCGAATTCAATAATGCAAATCACAATTTTATTATCCATTGATTTACAAATAAAACAAAAGAAAGGTTAAGGGTAATAATATCGAACCTGAGGCACACCAGATGCCGAGAAATATAAGGTTTTAATCCCAAATCCAGCTAGACATATCTGTTCTCCCGGCCCGGCCATATTTGACAAAGAAAGAGTCATGTTTGCCCGGGTGTTGTACATGCATTTAGCAGATGTCTATTGCAACATTCCATATGACAATTATAAGACTTTCATTTCTCTCTTATGTAATCTTTCCTACATGTAACAGTAATAATAGATGTATTTATGTACCCATGGTCCTTTCAATTTAGTTACATAGCCCATCGCTTTACCCAGTTACATTTTCTTTGTATCTAGATCTTCTTTCACTTTGCAAAGAATGTCTAGAGGATTATCCAACATGTCCAAGGGTATGCCAACATGTAAAAGACCAAAACGATTTCCCCAAGGTGCTTAACTGTTGGGTTTAAGCATCTGCTTCATGTCCTGCATATTTCCACTTGTTAGCAGCAACATTCATTTGACTATAATTAGAACTGCAACTATAAAAGTAGATAGTAGAGTTTACTAAATTATACCCTGGTTGGGACCTGGCTCTCATGTTCATCGAAACTATCGCCGTTAATTTCAAGTTCTCTACTGCACCGACACTATTCTCATCTGCATTCAATATCTCAACAAAGAATACTAGTTAGGAAGTGAAAATACATACATCAGAAACAAAAGGGATCAAGGATTTGGTTGCACGACAACCAAGAGTTAAGCGCAGGTAGCGTCAAAGTCCATTAAATACCACGCCTACTAACACATCATTCACTGTCTGTAAAACAATGCAGAGTTCAGCAAAACAGAAAGCCACTTGCAAAAAGTTTCAGAAACCGATAGTAGACTGATAAATTACCTACCCCTCCAACTGAATTTTTGATGGGTTGAATATCTTCCATTCTGAAGGTGGCAGAAGACATAACTTTAGGCATCCACTCCACTCCACGAGCTCCCCGAATGGGCAACTTGCTATCGTCCATCCAGTTCAGCCTCAATAAACTGCTGATCAAATCGAGCAATGTCCACCATATTGTAAGAACAACAGTCAACAACCACTGCCATACTTTATGAAGTGTGAACCAATGGATTTGGGATTTCTGAAACAATTCTTTTGAGGTTTCTCAACTTCATATCAAAGAACTCTTACTACTGTAAAGCAAAACTAAAGTTGTTCTTAACATTTCAATTGACAGGGTAAGGGGATGGTAATAGTACTTGAAATTGCTGGGGCTATTATTTATATAGCAGCCTTTAATTTTTCCTCTTCTTAGAAATATTTTCTTTAATTTTTTTGCAGTCATTTACATGAACTTCACAAGAGGGGAAATGGATTTGGCCATACTATACATTTGACAGTCAGGGAAGAATCGGTAAGGAGTTTGAATTAGGGGAAAGATAAGCTCAAGTTTTCTTTTTCTTTTTTGGTGGACCATAACATGTTTTAATTCAATCGTTGTTACCACGGATATCATCAGAAATTCAAACAACAAGGTCTTCCGTGTTAGTTAAATAACTGAGCTTTTGGGAATATCACGGAGGTATTCAATTGAAAGTTTAAAACCCAAAATTCATAACAATAAGTTAGCCTGCAAACAGAATGAAGAATCTTATCGCTATTAGCTTGAAATCTTTGCTTCACCTTGTGGCGCAACCGCCGTCTCAATATCTCAATCTCGCAACTACAATGCTCAGGGCATCGAATTTTTAGATGGAACACATTATCGGAGCATACCCATGGCCCATGGGCCATACCCATTAACCTCGATGGCGTCGCTATCGAACACTTAACATTCAATGCTTAGTATTAAGTTCTGCACTGCTACACTCAGTTGGTCTCAAAATAAATGCCATTTTTCAGATTCATCAATTCACAATAACTACAAGTTAATGCATACCATCCAGAACAAGGCATAACGTAAAACTATGCTATTTAAAATGTGTCAGGACTGTATGTTCGCCTTTCAAAGCTGTGCCACACATGCTTAGTATTAAGCTCTGCACTGCTACACTGGATTAGTCTCTAAACAAATACCACGTTTTAGATTCATTAATTCACAATAACTATAAGTTAATGCATACGATCCAAAACATGTCTTTCACTGGATTAGTCTCTAAACAAATACCACGTTTTAGATTCATTAATTCACAATAACTACAAGTTAATGCATACCATCCAAAGCATGTCTTTCCAGAACAAGGCATAACCTAAAACCATGCTATTTAAAATGTGTCATGACTGTATGTTCGCCTTTCAAAACTGTGCGACAAATGCTTAGTATTAAGCTCTGCACTACTACACTCAGTTTGGAAACAAATGCCACGTTTCAGATTCATCAATTCACAATACCTACTAGTTAATGGATACCATCCAAAACATGTCTTTCGAGAAGAAGGCAGAACGTAAAACCATGCTATTTAAAATGTTTCATGATTGAATGTTTGCCTTTCAAAACTATGCCACATGTTATGCTTGTTACGAGTGGATTATAAGCACGGACACCGGTATTTGTTTTAAATAAATTTATCGCTTATCGAAGTATAAGCCATGCTTTAGAGTACCATGATGCTAAATCTGAAAACATTAAATGAACCTGCAGAGCTACCATCATGGGAAATTTGAATATAGCAGCATTGCTGATATCAGCACGCCACCGGGTTGTGGGGCACACAAATTCAAGGCAACGTCATCTCACTAGACCAATAATAAGTTAAAAAAATAAACATTTAAGAAATAAAAATAAAAATAAAAATACAGAACCTTAGTTTAAATTCTATGTTTTTTTTAGAGCACTACAAATTGCTCCAAATAATCCTCCTATGCGATTCATATATATCCCCTTGTCAGGGACATAAATAGGATGCATAAAATCAGAACGTCTAACAACATAAGCTCATTATCAAATATTATTCCTGGATATTCATCAGTCAGCAACTCCATCAATTCAAGATTTTTGCAATTCTTCAAGATTTGTATTTATTTTTAGATTTTTTGTGATTTGTTTCCTAAAAAATGATAATACTTTATTTTTGTATAAATCCTATGATTTGTAAGGAGAAAATGGGGGGTGAGATTTAGAGCCGAGGGATGAGGCAGGGCATGGCATGTATGCACTCTGTTTTTGTTAATATGAATTAGCTGCTTTGAAATGATTATGCTCATATGAGCCACCTTTCCGTTTTAATAATTGAATTTCATGTGTTGTGATTTTGTCTAATGTACATGGTCTTATTAATCCCTTGCTAGAATCTCATGATTAATGTGAAGTTATCCTTAGGTACTATATGCAGAACCTAGTTCATGTCTTTCATAAAGTCATACTCGTAGCTTTGTCTTATTAATCTTGATTGTGATATATATACTGTTTTTCAGTATTTGCTTTCCAATCTAGCTTGATTTCTGTAATAAGTCTCACCTACCACCAAATTCCATAAATTCATTTTTCAATTATCCACTAAACCAATTTAAGATTTCTCTAAGCTTGACCCTAGCAGTCGGGGTTCAACTTTAGGGATAACACTAAGCTTCATATATTGAGACTACATGAATAATGTGAATATATTAGCATCTAAATGGCACCATACTTGTTTTTTTAATTTTTTTTAAAATGTGATGTTTTAGGGGTTGTATTAATTATGTTATTCTTTTTGAAATTTAATTAAAGAAATGAAATAGTAATACTTTTATTTTTTATAAATAAAGTTTGGGAATAATAGTCATATATATACATCTTGATAAACCATAAAATAGAGTTTCTCAGCCTTCCAATTTCAAAACAAGAGCCACGTAGTGGCAATGTCCCCGACTAAGTTATTTGTGGCTAGTTATGAAGAGAAGTTTTTTGTAATAGAAACATTGAGTTGTTTTTTGAATTTGATATGAAGCTAAATAATAATAGTTCAAAAGTTAAAATTGGATCATCAAATCTTTATGAGATAACTTAAATATGATTGAAAACTAAATTTTAATAATGTGATAAACAAACAGTAGTTCTATATACATTTCAGATTATTTGGCCTAAAATAAACAAAATATTTTTAATAACATATTTAATTTTAATGTGAATAATACTTTAACACCATAATAATAGTTCAAAAGTTAAAATTGGATCATCAAATCTTTATGAGATAACTTAAATATGATTGAAAACTAAATTTTAATAATGTGATAAACAAACACTAGTTCTATATACATTTCAGATTATTTGGCCTAAAATAAACAAAGTATTTTTAATAGCATATTTAATTTTAATGTGAATAATACTTTAACACCATATCTATGTTTGTTTTTTCTTAAAATGAATATAATATAATATTTTTTTTGTTTCTTTTGTTAATATAAAAATTAAATGGTTTTATTAATTATATTTTCTTAAAAATTGAAAAAAATGACTCAAAAACATTCTACTAATTTTTGAAAAACTATTATTTATAATGAGGAAACTATTATTAGGAAGTTGAATAGCTAAGGTTTGTTTAAGTAAAATGTAAATACAATATTAATAAAATCTTTTGCTACTACTACACCTCAATTTAATATGTACATTTGTATATTCCTGTAATTTATACACTCTTAGTTGGTTATTATAATGCCTTGTTTAAGTAAAATGTAAATACAATATTGAATAATTTCAGTCTATTATCCATGTACATTTGTATATTCTTGTAATTTATCCGCCTTGTTTAAGTAAAATGTAAATACAATATTGATAAAATCTTTCGATACTTTTAGCATACATGTCACTTATAAGAATTGAACCTGGGTGGGGAGAATATCATTCATTCCTCACAACTACCCAAGCTACAACCAATGGACAAGAAAGAAAATTATACACATAAATATAGAGATATGCTCTGAATTTTTATCCACAAGTGGGTGGTTGCATCTAATGGCAAATGCATGCCTATAAAACCCAAAACCCAAAGATTGGATTCCCTGCGACCACAGATATCATTCACCACAGAGATTGGATTCCCTAGCGACCGCAAAGATCATTCACTGGAGAGATTAAATGAGTTCTAGTACATCAATTCATTATGTTTGAAAATCGTCTGCAAGAGACAATGTTGATTATGCGTATATCCTTTGTACCCTAACCTCAAAATCCCTAGCGGCTGAGATGGTTGTTTATTGCAATAACATAGATGGTTGTTAATTGATGGCTCAACTTCGATTAACCCTTTTCTTCAATAGATCATGGGAGAGAACCATCATAGAGAGATTTGAATGTATCACTGGAGAGATCAAACCCTCCGTTGCAAAAAATCAAACTCTTCAAACATTATCAATTCACCAAAGAGATATGCTTCAATTCACTGCGGAGAGCTTCATAAGTTTAATCTTAAAAGGACTTATGTTAATCTCATACGAACATTAAAGAATTTTTTTTGTTTATTCTCTTCAAAATAGAAGAAATATATCAACTTAATCTTCCTACATTTCTTAAACTATCTAAGTTTAACAATTTTCATACTTTACATTATAAAATCAAATTTAATTTTGACATTTAAATTATATAAAATATATTAATAATAGTTTTTATATATAACATAGTATAGAATTTTGAGTTAAATATTTATGTGATTAAATAAGAAAATATAGAAGTTAGACATTCTTAAAACCTTCCAGAATTAATAAGAAATAGATATATTGGAATTTTTAACCATACCCGATGGAAATTCGTGATGATCTCGGTTAAAAATCTGCAAAAAGACCGTTAGACCATGCCACCAAACTCACGAAAAGTGCTAAACATATGGCAGCGAAGACGAACACTTTCTTGGGAGTCAGATGCATGGAAACTTTCGTGAAGTGGAGAAAATGATAGCGACTGGCAATGGCAATATGCTAACGTCAATACACCGCCTCCCAAAAACCTAATCTTCGATGAGTCATATAGGCTGCCATTGTATATTGAGATGAACTCAGTGGATGGCGATCAAGGTGCTGCCAAAGTTCTGAATGCAAGACATCCCTGCCTCCGTCACAAATTAGGGTTCCATGATCTCGACATTTATATTTTCATGGTCCCGGATGTGCATAGCGATGACAACCGTCCCATAATCTATGACGACTTGTATCATATTCGGATTGATATAAATAGAAAGGGTGGACTGTCAATATTAAAGAAGCCAGTTCTGAGTTTAGTGAGGGAAACTTTTATAAGTATGTTTTTTCCATTCTGCACTATCCATTGCAGAGTCAATTTGATTGTGAAAACAGGTACCAAAAGATTTTTATACGTAGAAAGTGAAAACTTTTATTGGTCTTATAATCCATAATTTTCTGGTTTTAACAGTTCATCTCTGTAGAGACTACACTTAAGGTTATATGCATTCAAATCCTTCAAAAGCCGTCGATTTCGCAGTTATGGAAAAAAATGAACACAGGGATTCTAGCAATTTCCGTTAAATAATATATAAAACTTTTGTCATGCATGAATTCAAAGTGACTGGCTTAATTTGAATTTCATAGGAGTGAAATGATGCAGGACTTTTGTCATGCATGCATTCAAAGTCACTGTCTTAATTTGAATTTCATAGGAGTGAAATGATGCAGGATTTCCAGATATAACAGGTGAAAGTAATTAAAATTTCATATATCAAAAGGTTAAATATCTCTATCTTGATTTGGACAACCAATTTAAAACATTAAACGCCTTGATCTACTAAGCCATTGTTGATAATGTGAGGGATCTTCATCATGAGGGACATTAAAAATCCCACAAACCCCACGCTTTTGTATAGTGTCCTCGGTCACTATTCTGTTACAAAACTTTTGTTCTCTCAAAATGAATAAAGCTAAAGCTTCTACTTCTCTCCCAAGTTATATCTCATGCTTCAACCCTTTACTTTATTTCACTTACAACCATATGCCAAACCTGCAATGAATGACCAATATGGTGCATCTTTTATTTACTTAATTGTACGTACAACCATATCCCAAACCAGTAATGAAGATCAAAATGGAAATCGACCCTGCATCTTCTCATAATCACAACTTGATCTTGCAATAAAAACATTTTTATCATGAGGACATGTTATCTTTCCAGTAAAACAAGATTTGAAGAAGATACCAGGAAGACGAATTAAAAAACCCATAAATAGAAAGGAAAAATGGAAGGATGAAGAATAACAAGAAGCATAGAAATATTAGCTGAGCGACTGAGCTAGCTATTGACTTTTGTAGGTCATGGAGAAAGTATGCCAACAATTGAGTCAATAATCGAGTTAATTTTAGATATCAGCTACCTACAACAATTGCAACTTGTGAAGGACACAGCAGTCTACAGATTCATAAAAGGCATAATAGCCTAAATGCTGATGATCTTCAGAACACAAACAAACACAATGGATGATGATTCTTTATATAGGCCTCTTGGTAATTTGCATTGTGGTGGAGGTGGAAGTGCATGGTCGTGCATGTGTGTGACTGAGTGCATGGTCGTACAGGTGTGAGACTGCAGCTAAGTGTAGGTGTCCATTAGAGACCATGGAAATGGCATATGGCAGCGCATGGCATAGATGGAAGATGGTGCCTGTAATTACGAGCAAGTCAGAAATAGCAGAGTAGTTGTAATCACATGCTCAAATTCCATTCCCTTTCCTTTGTGCAGTCCGTCCAATCTAAAAATAACCGTCCAATGTAAAAATAAAAAATATTCATTGAATAAAATTTCCAGCGAAGTAGTTGAGGAGCATTGAATGTATTAAAAGATGTTGTTGTGGCTTAATTTGTGAGCATTGAATGTATTAAAAGATGTTTCTATGATTTAATTTGCGATATTTATACAGCTATCATCCTATCTAATATCTACATCTTTCTCAGCGAAACCAACCCCTCTCCAACGAAAGGCTCTAATTCCTGGCAATTTCGGCTAATCTGTACAACCAAAAGCAGCTTAACTAAGTAATCTTGGAAAACTAACAATCTATATTGTAAGTGATGATTAACAAAACAAGGGCTGTGTCTTTGGAAAAGGTAAGTCGCATTGCTGCACACAATCCAAGAACAATACGTACACATTATAAAGACTCTAACATCCCACTCGATATGCATAAATTTTTTTCAATCAAATCAACCATTAAATAATGACACAGTATTTTCGTCCTACCCTGTAGGATGTCAGGAAAAAAATGCTTAGCAACACTCTGCCAACCGTTTTTTCGTCCACACAGAGTAGGATGTCATAAACAAAATGATCATTTTATGCTTACGCAAGCTCGCCGCCGGGTCTTGGGGCACAAAGTCCCAGGCCTACGTCACCTATATAAACCAATAGGAAGTAAAATAAATCAAAATTTAAATAATTCCTCCAAAAAAATTAATACAAACTATAGCAAAAATTATATATTTTGGTTAAAGTTACTACAAATTAGTCCAAAAAATTGTTCTGACTGATTCATATATATCCCCTTATCGGGGACATAACAAGAGCCATGTTGTGGCAATGTCCTTGACATTGCCATTAGCTTTACAACTAGCTATGAGCAAGAGTTTTTTGCAATGGAGACATTTGCTGAAGGAGTTTTTTTCTTGCACTTGATGAATAATTTTTAATGTAAATGAAATATAAAATGCATTTGCCAACAAAAAAATCTGAAAGTAAACCAATGATTGTTATCACGACCTATGAGATGTATTTTTGAAATGTGTATATTGCAGTGATTACTTTAGTAAAATACCTAATACAAGTCTTTGAATCTTGGGTTAGACCATGTTGTAACGGCTCAAATGGCTTGAAATTTGATGAGACTTCAATTCTAGATAACCAAATATTCAAAGAGTATAAGTTAATGATATCACCATTAACTTATACACTTTACATTGAAATTAATGGGACATAATACATGCCAAAGAAATCATAGTTATTTAAGCTATAATCTCATGAGTAACTTATACTCTCTACATTGAAATTAAGTGGACATAATATAGTTCAAGACTATCATAGTTATTTAAGCTATAGATTTTTTCAATCGAATAGATGAATCAAATAGTATAATATTCAAGTTGTTGGGACAGAAAGAACTACATTTACTTATAGAGAGATTACAAAATACTATCCCCATTAGATGCCTAATACTCAAGTTGCATTTTGAGGAAGGAAGTGTTCAAGAAACCAAGAGTAGATGTTATCTATAAGAGTTTTTTTATTCATTCATTTTATAGAAATTACAAAATACTATAACATTTTTGATACCTAATTACTTCTTGTATCTAAAGAATGGAAGTGTTCTACAATCCACGTGTAGATCTCTATGTGCTTTAAGGTGCTTTTTCTTATAATTTATGTGCATAATATTAGCGCAGCTATAATTTAAGTGGTTGGTGAATGTGGATAGGCATATCAAATGTACAACTTTTTGAAAATTGGAAGATGGTTTATACAAAGAGTTTTTTTATGTACCCAACAATGACAATAAAAATATGCGTAAATTGTAATAAAACTTAATAATAACTTAAAGTAAAAACCCAAAAAACAAAAAAAAAATTCCCAAGAGTCTAAAATGTGTGAAGATGGATCCACATCCCGAACCAAAAGTGAAAAGGTAAGTGTTATTTGACCTCAAAATACCAAAAAATCTATGCATAAGAAATCCAAAATCAAAATATTTAAAGAACTTCTAATAAATTTATTCTATGGTAAAACCTCCGTGTCCATTGGTTCTTCTATTGTTCATATTTAACATTCCAATCCTATTTGCATTTTCTGTTGGACACAATGGCCACACTGGGGGGGGGTGGGGGGTGAATCAGTGTGAGATCAATTATAAACTTTTTACCTTCTTTTCATCAATCAAAGTATATCAATCATTATGTCATCAATTGCATAATCAAATTCATCATGAGTCATAAGCACAACATCACATCAAAATAGACACAAGAATATATTTATGTATTTATTGTACATGGAAGACAACAATCGTCTGGATTACAATTAGCACCAACTGATGAAAAGAGAACTAACTCTCATAATAGGTCCCAACCTAGTTTTCTTAGCTCCAACTAAGAAGGGTTTGAAGAGTCCAATCCTCAAGTGCAAGATTCTTCTTCCAAGCAATCATATGGATATGCTGCACAACCAAGCTCTGCTCTGCACATCAATATCTACTCATCACTCTGCTTGTCAATACTACTCATCAATATCTGGTCAATATGCTCACAAATCTCTATTTAATCTTCTCATCACTGCTGCTCAACACTGCTCATCACAACTACTCATCACTGCTGCTCATCATTGTTGCTCAAGTATCCCTACACATCAACTTTGCTCTTCACTGTTGGTCATTTTTTTTTTGCTCATTAATACTGCTGGTCAATCTACTCATGTATACATCATTGTGCACCTCATCATACACAATTATCGATCAAGTAATTCCACTCTGCTTTCACTGAACATAAGGCATGCATCGTCATGCATCATCATCATAGGTATGCATCATCGTCATAAGGTATGCATAGTCGTCATAGGGTATGCATCCTCATCATAAAATATACATCATCATCATCTCAATGTGCATCATTTCTTCATCATCATCATAAAGTATACATCATAGTGCATAGGAGAGCATCATCACACTATGGTATGCATGTACATCATATTGTATAGGAGGGCATCAACATCATAGAGTGTACATAATTATCACATGCATTATCATCATGAAGTGTATCATATCATAGCATAAAGGTATGCAAATTCATCATCATAGCCTCCATAATGAATCCAAATATATATACCAATATAGAGGCTCACATATTAAGATCAAAGATGAACTCTATCCATGAGAGACATGTGCTATCACAAGAGAAACCCAAAAGAATGAACCATACCTTTTCGAAGATCACAAGATGAAGAAATAGCATAAAATCCAAAATAAGCTCTAGATCATGTCACCACATATCTCTCGTAACAATATTTCCAATGAGCCAAGAATTTTGTAATTCTGATTCCGTATGAGAAAGTTATGCCAATTTTAGTGAAGATGCCCATAAATTTCTCCTCCACAAAGTTTAGCACTTTTGTCCAAGAGTTGCGAAAATACTAAGAGAATTGCTGATGAAAAAATGAAATGGTTGATATTCTATTTATATAGGTTGTGGAGGAAATTTAGTACCTCAAACTGGGCCGACATGCAATTCAAAATTACAAATAATTAAATTCTCTTTTGTTTGGTCAGCTGACCCAAAAAGGCGAGGTGCACCAACTTCAAAAATTCATATCTCTTCAACAATAAGGAGTTAGAAGATGCTCCACATATCAACGAAAATGGATTGATGAGGACTATATCCCTATTATGGGTTTATTTGCAAATTCTTGGTCTAATACCCTTTAATTATTCAATATGTTCAGGACATCAAAGACCTCACACATGAGGGTGCCAAATACCATACCGCCAACTTCAAGAGTTTCAAAGTCTTCTTCAAAGTCTTCTTCAACATATAAAGGAACTTACATGGGATCTAGCTCCATCTACATCCCAATAGACATATAACCACAAATAGGACCATACATCACCATCAACAAGCTACCAAGTGTGTGGGTTCAAGACCCAAAGCACCACATGCAAGGGTTTCAAGGACTTTTTCAAAGATATCATATAATATTTAAACAAGATACTTTCCACGGACTTCAAGCATATCACATAGGACTCCATCACCAAGTGATAGGGCATCATGACCAAAGATTCCATCATATCAAAGGCTCCAACAATCATGGGATTACAAACCACCATATGTATGGATTCCAAGACCCAAATCATTTCCAAATGAACTATCAATGATCATATAGTTGAAAAGGGTCATCATGCCGCCATTTATGTGGGTGCCAAACTTTCTCATGCATAATGACCATCTCCAAGGGTTCCATGACCCCAACAAGGGCTACACGAGTATCAATATCTTCATCAAGGGTTCCAAGTATTCATCAAGTCATTAATGACCACATCATCACATTTAAGGGGACAAGGACCATTAAGCCATCAAATGTGGGTCCAAGGGATTCTTCAACAAATAAGAGGCTTCATAGGCTTCTTCAACCACCTCAACCACACCAGGAGACCTCCAAGGGTCAAGAACCATCATGACATCACCTATGGGGTTGCTAGGCCTTCTCTTGTGGTACCATGACACCATCAGAGCATGAATGCCCACAAAATGGGTCATTAATGCTTCTCCATCATCCACATAGGCTTCAACACCATCTCCAGGGTCTTTAGCACCATTAGCAAGGTCTTCAACGTCTTCAACAAGGTGGTGGCTTCAAGATCTAGCCTTGTGGATACATGGACCTTGTCAACTAGGTACAAGGTGCTTTAAGGCACAAACCCACTCCATAAGGGTTCCAAAGCATTGCAAGTGGGACTTGGTGGAATTAATGATAACCTGTGCGGCCACTGCAAGTCCATGTTGGCATCAATGACAATTTCTAGTTTTTTTCATGTAATTAACCCTAGGGTTAATTCATGTAACCCTTTTTTCCCTATATTAATAAGATCATGCTAGTCTTTAAAAATAATTGGTAAGAGTTTAAAAATATGGATCTCTGCTAGCGATCATAAATCAAGTCAGTGTCTAACTTCCTTAATTACTTTTTTAGTTGCTCAATATGGAGTCGAGGCTAATTTACATGGAATGCACAAAAGGTTATTATTATCTTTCCTGTCACATAATAAAGTGAATTGATGTGAAACACAATATAATGGAAGTAGCTTTCATCCAGCTCTCGAATCTTTCCTTTCCTGTCATACCACAATTAACCAACAACACATGAGCCAATGAAAATGGATTACCAACAACAAACCATTGAAATTGCATATAATCATCAAACAGAAGGACGACAAAGGAATCTTGTCATCACGATATAATTTCTTAACTTGGAATTTTAAAAAAATTATTGTTTCACCATATACAAAATTTAATTATATTATTTCATTATATATATAAATAAACTAAAACTATGATCTTATTAAAAAATTTGAATTTAATAAAAGAAGAAAAAACGTATTATGATTAAAATAATTTTTATTTTACAAAATTATCATATGCTAAAAAAATCAAACATGCAAAATGCAACGAAAGCTCAAAGGCCTTACTATTAAATTTAGATGTTAGACACGTAGTTGTCAAATTTGGGCTTATGTGGGATGCCATATTAATGGCTTTCAAATACAAACCTTGTTAGTGAATTATGCTTTCATTGTCATATATATATATGTGGATTTGAACTTCTTTAAATGGAATATACAAGAGGTTAAGAAGTTGATATTAGTTTAGGTGTTGTCTTAGCTTCACCAAACTTCAAATCTTGCAAAACACTTTTTATATTTACTAAAAATTGACAAAATACTTGAAAAACTTGCGTTCGAGAGTATCCGGGTAAATTGAAATATTAGATACGTTGGTTTAATGCCTAGCAAACAATGTCTTACCTTCTACTCATGACCTAAAGTTTACGAGATTAAAGATATACGTTGATTCCTCTAAGAATTTTTCATCCTGATATAAGCTCAAGTCAGACTGTTGTATATCGAATTGCATTGCATACACAATGTTACGGGCATGATTCAAAACTTCAGTGATCGATGGTATTTCTATTACCTGCTGATGTTTCTTCCTGAAATAACATAGCAGAAAATACCAAGGCTATCTCTTTGTCATCACCATCTTATTATCTAATAACCTATCCATTTAATAGGGCATGGAATCCAGTGGCTAAGAAATATTTATTTTGGCCTTGATATGGCTATCCCTTACACTTATAAGGCATTATATGTTTTCATTTTCTTCCACTGTAACTTATAGTGCTAATTTTAATTGTGAAAATGGTGGGTTACCAACCTTGCATGATGCACTGGTCTTGGTCTTTGTGGCATTGCAATATTTATTAAAAATGGCAACTATATGATGGTATTCCTATTTAAACGTACAAAGTCCTTAATAAAACAAGAACTATTTATATACGCCAATCATATACTCACTGCACAAAAAAGACAGATGGAGCTTACCTTGAGTAGTTGTGTGTTTCTTACTTTTACATGCTCTGCAATACCAATTACTCCCTCCATAAATGGATTTGGCAGCACAGGAAAAACTACAAAATATAGCGATTAGAGTTAGTACCACAATGTTATTCTGCTATGCACAATACTAGTAAACCTGGACTAAATACCAAAATGGAATATCATATTAGTTGTAATAATGTAGAATAACTTCTATTGAAATTTTGCTTCTATCTATCCAATAGAATACGGATTTGTATAGGGAATTTAATAAAGAGGACCATGGGGTAAATTTACATCCATGACCATATGATATCGTGCACGGGAAATTCCTAATTGTTTGCATACTTTGAAAGATAAGGGGTTTATGTCTAGCTTTAATGGTTAATTTATGTATTGACGCACACATACTACAAATGTAACCTTGTCACCATCTCGTCTAATGCTAGCCGCCACTTTAGATTTCAACACTCTCGTAAGGTGGGCTGGCAAGGAAAATCCATCGTAAAGTAGCATTGTCCCTTTCCTTAGTCGGGTGTTTCTAGTGCCTGGTCTATATTGGTATGGGTAAAAAATTAATAAAGCAGGGTTGCATTGATTGTATTGTTATTAATACACTTCAAATGACACTTCCCTTTAACCTTTTCATGCAAGAGACATTAAATTTTGCTGACGTCTGCTCGTTGCCCCGTGGTGGGAAACACAAAACGAGGCAAACGCCAACATCTGGCAACCAATGCCAATTTAAATAAATGTGTTTTTAAAAATTGTTTTTAATATACAATATAAAAGACAATGTTAAAACCGCAGTCAAGCTAAAAATTAGTGATCTACCTCTTGAACTGATTCCCTCGACTGAAAACTATATGTCGAGGACATAACAAAGTCGAGTGAAAGGTGGACAATTCTCTTCCCAAGCTTTTTGCACGAACTTTCACAATTGTTTTGATTATAATTTCATGAATTGATTAAAAATATTCATCAACGTAATATACCTAATTTTTCATTTAACCTATTAAAGACTAATCAATTTTTGCAAATTGATTGTGTGATCCCAACACTTTGTTCATTCAACTTCTCTTCCTTGTGTTTTTTACATGTTGTTCCTACATTTTGTAACATGTGCAGGGACTCGCCTTGGTATTTTCTTCCACTCCATATGATGTGGATCATATGGAAAGCTCGCAACCGGAACATATTTGATGGAGAAAAAAGGTCTGTATATTCCATTATTCAGCAGGTTATAACAACAGTGCGTGACTTACCTCCACGTGCTGTTAAAAAGAGGAGGTGTGATAGAGTTATTGGAATGGCACCTATCATTTCTTATCCTTGTGGCTTTATGGATGGTGCATCTAAATATATGACAGCTGGTGCTGGTTTTTGTATTTTTATCAATGAATCTCATCGATTGGAATTCTCGCTGGGGGTCGGACATGGCACCAACATGAAGGCTGAATTGCTCAGTCTTTGGGCAATTCTCCGCACCACCCAAATGATGGGGATCCCACTTACCCACGTCTATGGTGATTCACAAGTAATCATCAACTGGGTTCGTGGATCAGCTGTGCTCTCCCCACCAGATCTTATTCATTGGTGTCGGGAGACAAAAAATCTTTTGGCCGCCTTTCATGATTTGTCATTCACCCACATCTATTGAGAGCATAATCGGCTGGCTGACCATCTTTCTAAAACTATGCTCTCTCATCCTCAGGGCTTTGGCAGTTTTATGGAATTCATTGAGAACCATTTGGTTACTCATGATACATTTCAGCTTTTCTGAGACTGATCTTATGATGTTTTCCTCTATCATATCAGAACATGATAAGTATGAGAGATCTCTTTTGGATTGTGGATTCAGTGCCTGTTAACGCTCGATAGATGTGGTTGTTCTGGCAGATTCCATTATGATGAATCAGCTTACTGATGGGATCATTTTGTTGTTGGCTCACCTTTCCCCCTGGCGAAATCTCCATGATGTGCTATGTATTACTGTATGCTGTCAGCTGTGTTTTAATGTCTTTTGATTCAGTTATGAATACCAAGGCAGGCTTTTTTCTTCTGAAAAAAAAACAAGCGGGGATTTAAGTGTAAATGTAACAATGATACCATATGGGGGAGTTTAAGGATCTATATTTTGTGCCTCCTCAGCAAGGAAGGCATCATCTCTTTCTTTCTTTGCTTCTTATTTCATTGTCAACACATTTTTTCCTTCTTCAATTCCACATATTACTTGCAGTTTTCCTTGTTAATGTGATCTTCTAAGGGATCCACTTATGTACTCTACATTGGTTTTTTCACTTAAGACCGCAAAGCAATTTGTTGGAGAAGGCAAGGCAATACTTTTACGCTTAGTGGGTGAAGATTCTTATTGTGTAGATTTATTTATGCTAACCTTTTGCATTGGTTGTTTAGGAGACAAAACTTGGGTTATTGACCCTTTCTTTTAACCCATCTAAAAATGGACATGATAGATGTTGCACTTGAATGGGATTTTCTCATAATCCATTTCCTAAACATGACACTATCCATCGAAATCTATTAAATGTCCTTTTGAAGGTTTACTTCAACACAAATTCACACACAAGAGTACTAGCATGCCTTTGGGATAGATCTATTTAAAAACCTTTCAATATTGTTGCAAATGAGTTTTAAGGTTGGATCATTGCCAAATATTAGTGCAAAATATGGGACGTGAAACCACATTAAGGACTGACTTGGAAATCTTCACCTTGGGATTAAATTCTAGCCTCCATTAGTTCAATATAAACCTCAAGGGCCAAAAAAGTATGTGTCGCTTTGAAAGATAAAATATTTGGCCTCCAACTTGAATAGAAAGGAAATATAAATATTATATATAAAGGAAGAAGTTTGTTTAACACTTTATCAATGGGAGCCATGTTGTTGGTATTTTCACACCAGTACGGTCCAAAAGACAGCTACTAAGGGTTGTGCCAACCTTAGTAGAGTTTCACAATGAAAAACTTAAAATAGGAATAACAGAAACAAAAATCTAACTAGCATGTAGTAAAATTAAACTAAATAAAATCAAAGCAGATCTAAACTAAACCATTCACACATTCTTCATAAAAAACACACAAAAGACAATGCTATAATAAAACAAAGGATTTCATTTTTTATTTATTGAAACAATGTGGGAGAAAGAATCACCTCTTAGTTGCAGTGGAAGGCGCCCCTGCAATTATCTGAGAGAGGGTTCTCTTGGTCTCAGTATAATCTGTGATCCTCCATCCACACCTCATGATTGCGATCACAAACAATTGAAGTAGGATCAAGGAAAAGGCATATTCCATATTCGTGTGAAAATTCAACAGAGTGACATCTTGAGTAGATGAGTGGATAGGGAGTATTTGCATGCGTAATGGATGATGGACCTTTGGGTTTGATTTATAGGCTTGACACAAGGCTTTGAGGATAAGGACCAGAATGAGGTTTTCCATGTGAAATCCTCTCTGTGATTTTAGTTGAGCTAGATTTTGAGCTCAAGTTTCCTCTTTTTTTTCCCAATAAAGGAGGAAACAACCAAAATTCATATCGAGAGTCAGGTCGCTTCTTTTTTGAGTTTTTGTGCAACTTGGGTTTCTTTTTCACAAGAGATTTGGTGTGACCTGGGTTGCTCATTCCATAGGGAAATGTATGACTAATTTTAAAGAGTCCCATTTTTATGCTTGCTTTCATTTTTGTCATTTACAAAGTTTTGTCAAGGTGTAAAGGGTGGAAAGGAGTGGAAATGAAGTGGCATGATGGTGTATGTGGGTGACTGGTATGATGACATGGCTAGTTTAAAATATTTGGGTGTTAACAAGCCAACATTCTTCCAATACATCCAAGACCTGATGGAGAAGCCATTGTCCCCATAATATTTATGATTAAAGTTTTCTCAACAAATAAAAGAGCTTTACTCCTAAGAAACAAAATAGTAATTTTTATTTATGGGACTTATGATGTCTTGTTCATAAAACAAGAACTCTCATGTTATGGTGTCATAGATCCAAAATCCAATTGGTTTCCCATTACCCCTAATCTTCTTACTCAAAGCTTTCTCAACAGATAAAAAAAATCCTTACTCCTTGGAAAAAAAAGTATTGATTTTTATTTTTAAAACTTATGAGGTTTTCTTCATAAAACATATAAAGCCTCTATAATGAGGGTCTAGAATGTTGTTGTTTAATGAAAACGGTTATTCGATATATTTATAAAAAGTTGAATTGAATCAACGTAAAAAAGTTACACTAAATTATTCCAAAAGAGAATTTTAATAGTTTCTGCAAAAATTGACCCCATATACAATCATCCAATTTTTATTGAATATTTCCTTATATCAACAGATGACTCTATTACTGTAAATTTAAACAAACTGACCTAATAATAGCAGATAAAAAAGACCATAAACAACTAAAATTAGGTAGAACTATGAACATTATTCATAACCTGGTCTTCCTCATTTTTTTCATGATATTCTTCATTATCTTAATGCACCTCCGAGATTTCAATAGTAACAACTATAATGGGTTGAGCAACATAGGATCCGATGGTCCCCTTGCTTCCAAAACAGTTAGTAGTATGAGACTTACTTGTTGCTGGAAGATCATCATGTCTGCCTAGAGTAATATAAATAGTAACAATCTAAGCTTTCTATACACGAATTTTATCCTATGCATCGTCTAAATGAACATCTAAGCATGATACTTGTGACAAAATATGATGCACTCTTCTCAACATCCTCATATTTTTTCAAAGTAGTTGAAATTACTTCTTTGGGATTCATAGTTGAAATTATTTTTCCAAAGTATGTATATATATGTATATATGTGTGTGTGTGTGTATGTATATATGTATATATATGTATATACATATATATACGTATATACGCATGTATACGTATATATACATATATACGTATATATATGTACACACACACACACACATATATATATATACCACGTCTGTCTCGCGAATGGGTAAGATCGGGTGGTGGTTGGTAGCACTTTCTTATTGCTGCATGTTTGAGTGAGTCTAGAGCCACTGTATGCCGAGTAAGAATTTAAGCCGCCCAATAAAGATGTACGCCTGGTTAACCCATATTGCGCTATAGATTAACTGCACACGGTTATACAATTTCTCATCATTTTCCACCGGTCACCAGTCCAATAGTTTCGGTTGAGTCAGTATCAATAGATGAGTCAGAAGTTGGTGAGCTTGGTGAGTTAGTTGGGTAAGCCGTGAATTCAATAGTTTAACCCATGGACTCATAAGCAAAGCCATAAGCTAGGTACAAGGATAGAAAAGCTAGTCGTAGATTCAGCCGTTGATTCTATTATTCCAGAAGTAACAATTGACTTATCAGTTGGTTTAGTGACTTATGATTGTTAGCTAGGTCCAGTAACATCACTAGCACCAACATAAGTAGCAGTTCCACGTCTATATAAAGCAGTCAATAGTATAAAGGTTACTTATGAATAGTTAATATATCTATACATACATACATATATATATATATGTATGTATATGTATGTAGACATATATACATACATACATACATGTATGTATATGTATTCATACACATACATACATGTATGTATGTGTATGTATACATATACATACATATGTATGCATATGTATACATACACATACATACATATGTATATACATACACATATGTATGTATGTATATACATATATACATGTATTAATATATACATATACATATGCATGTGTATATGTATGTATATACATGTATGTATATACATGCATGTATGTATATATATACATATATATGTATATCTACATATATATATGTATACATGTATATACATATGTATACATATATGTATATACATGTATATGTATATATACATATATATACGTATATATGTATATATATGTGTATATATATATATATGTATATATGTATATATGTATATACATATACACATATATATGTATATATGTATATACATATATACATATATATATATATACACACACACACACACACACACACATATATATATATATATATATACATATATATGTATACATGTATATATTAGGTATATACATATATGTATATATGTGTATATATATATGTATATACATACACACACACACACACACACATATATATGTGTGTGTGTGTGTGTGTGTGTGTATGTATATACATATATATATACATACACATATATACATATATATGTATATATGTATATACATATATACATATAATATATGTATATATGTATATACATATACACATACACACATATATATATATATGTGTGTATGTGTATA
>LPNX010069213.1:231068-243067 GCA_001517045.1 Pseudotsuga menziesii
AACAAGTCATGATGTGTGTTAGAATATTCTAACCAATGAAGATGGCATGAAGGTCAAAGAAGGTTGGCAGGTCATTAATGCAGTGTTTCTTGTTCAAAAGGTTTTCAGCTTGAAGATTTTGAAGAGAGTTCAGAGTATATATATATGTTATATATACATATACATATGTATATATATATATATATGTATATGTATATGTATATGTATATGTATATGTATATGTATATGTATATGTATATGTATACATATACATATACATATACATATACATACATACATACATACATACATACATACATACATGTATGTATTTATATATATACACATACCCCACCCGTCTTGCGAATGGGTAAGATCAGGTGGTGGTTGGTAGCACCTTCTTATTGCTGCATGTTTGAGTGAGTCTAGAGCCATTGTATGCCAAGTAAGAATTGAAACCGCCTTATAAAGACATTATCCTGGTTAACCCATATTTCGCTATAAATTAATTACACACGGTTATACAATTGCTTATCATTTTCCACCGGTCACCAGTCCAATAGTTTCGTTTGAGTCAGTATCAGTAGATGAGTCAGAAGTTGGTGAGGTTGGTGAGTTAGTTGGGTAAGCCGTGGATTCAGTAGTTTAACTCATGGACTCATAAGCAAAGCCATAAGCTAGGTACAAGGACAACACAACTAGTCGTAGATTCAGCTGTTGATTCTATTATTCCAGAAGCAACCGTCGACTCATCAATTGGTTAAGTGACTTATGATTGTTAGCTAGATCCAGTAACATCACTAGCACCAACATAAGTAGCAGTTCGAGGTCCATATAAAGCTGTCAATCCACCAACAACAGAGGCCTCAGATACATGTCCACCGGTTTCTGCACTACCATAATTAACAAAAGCAATTTCAAGTCTACATACATATACATACATATATATGTATATACATAACACACACACACACACACACACACACACACACACACACACACACACACACACACACACACACACACACACACACATATATATATATATATATATATATACATACATAATATTTATGATTAGAACTTTCTCAACAAATAAAAGAGCTTTTCTTAAGAGACAAAATTGTCATTTTTATTTATAGGACTTATGATGTCTCGTTCATAAAACAAGAACTCTCATGTTATGGTGTCATAGATCCAAAATTCAATGGGTGTTAAATTTTACATATGCTTAGCTAACACATTAGTATTTCATTTCATTTTCGTAACAAAAGCATATAAATAGGATCATTGAAAGAAATAGTATCACAAGAACAACACATAGATTTATCCTGGGAAAACCCTAAAGGGAAAAACCCAGCAAAAGCTTCCTCAATATAGATGCCCCAAAAGATAAAAGGTAAAACCAACAAGGAGATCAAAGCTTGATCCTCCTCCTTCTCCAACTACTTCTCTTCTCCACTAATGCGCTACACAAGTGAGAGTGTGTGTTCCAAATGAGGAGCACTACACCTCTATTTATATTCATTCGTTCACTTAAGTTAACTCATCTATCATGTAGGATCGAGTTAATCATGTAGGCTCAAGTTACACATGTAGGCTCAGGTAACCATACTGGGGTGCTAATGACCCACCTTTACAATTAGAGGGGACTACCTCATGACTCTTATTAGTTCTTCCGATTAGGAGCATTAGGGTACAAAGTATTACAAGAGGTTATCCCGGTAGGATCATCGGGGACCACAAAGAAATACATATAGAATATTCTTCAAAGTTACAATATTTCAACACTCCCCCTTAACGAGAAGGGTATTCTATAACAACATCAACAAAAACAATAATAGGAGAGAGATAGAGGACATCATCAACATCATCAGGGTGATACATCTATAAATCATTGGAAGCTTTTCAACATCATGTATTCTTCATCTTCAATCTTTAGTCTTCAGCATCATCAGTACTTTGACTGCTTCGATCAGCAACATCTTCAGTATCTTGACTCTTCAATTAGCAGCAACATCTTTAGCATCTTGACTCTTCAATTAGCAGCAACATCTTCAGCACTTTGACCTTTTGATCAGCAACAATATCTTCAACATGTTGATATTTTGATTAGCAACATCTTCAGCACTTTGACCTTTCGATCAACAACATCTTCAGCACTTTAACCTTTTGATAAGCAACATCATAAAAAATATCATCATACTCTGATCTGTAGATCAGACCCATCATCATCAAAACATCGTCATACTCTGTTCAGAAACATCATCATCAGAACATCATCATACTCTGATCTTTCGATTAGGAACATCTTCATCAAAGCATCATCATACTCTGATCTTTTGATTAGTATGACATCATCATCACACTCTGATCTTTTGATCAGAAAACATCATCATCATCAGCAACATCATAATCATAAGCAACTTCTAATCTTACGATCAGAAAACATCATCATCATCATATTCTGATCTTTCAATTAGAGAACATCATCATCAACAACTTCTGATCTTTTGATTAGAGAAACATCATCATCATCATATTCTGATCTTTCGATCAGAGAACATCATTATCGTCAGCAACAACATCATCATCATATTCTGATCTTTCAATCAGAGAACATCATCATCATCATATTTTGATCTTTCGATCAGAGAACATCATCATCATCAGCAACATCATCATCATCATATTCTGATCTTTCAATCAGAGAACATCATCATCAGCAGTAACTTCTGATCTTTCGATCAAAGAAACATCATCATCATCATATTCTAATCTTTTGATCAGAGAACATCATCATCATTAGCAACATCTGATCTTTCGATCAGAGAAACATCATCATCATATTCTGATCTTTCGATCAGAGAACATCATAATCATCGGCAACATCATCATCATCATACTTATGATCAGAGACCATCATCATCATCAATAGCCTATAGGCCACAGTACAAAGACGCAGAAGTATTTGGATCTCTTTTGGACTTAAAGTCCAGGGATGATGCAATCCTACCACATTCTCGACAACCGAGGTTACCGGATCCATTCTGAACCTAGGTTCATGGATGATACAATCCTACCACCTTCTCGATGACCGAAGTTCACCGGATCCATTCTGAACCGAGGTTCATGGATGATGCAATCCTACCACCTTCTCGACGACCAAAGTTCACCGGATCCATTTTGAACTAAGGTTCACGGATGATGCAATCCTACCACCTTCTCGATGACTGAAGTTCATCGGATCCATTCTAGACACATGTTCCAGGATGATACAATCACCGGATTCGTTCTGAACCGAGGTTCATGGATGATACAATCTTACCACCTTCTCGATGACTGAAGTTCACCGGATCCATTCTAAACATATGTCCTGGGATGATGCAATCACCGGATCCATTTTGAACCGTGGTTCATGGATGATACAATCCTACCACCTTCTCGATGACTGAAGTTCACCGGATCCATTCTAGACATATGTCCCATGATGATGCAATCACCGGATCTGTTTTGAACCGAGGTTCATGGATGATACAATCCTACCACATTCTCGATGACCGAAGTTCACTAGATCCATTCTAGACATATGTCCCGGGATGATGCAATCATTGGATCCGTTTTGAACCGAGGTTCATGGATGATACAACCCTACCACATTCTCGATGACCGAAGTTCACCGGATCCATTCTAGACATATGTCTCGGGATGATGCAATCACCGGATCTGTTTTGAACCGAGGTTCATGGATGATACAATCCTACCACATTCTCGATGACCGAAGTCACCGGATCCATTCTAGACATATGTCCCGGGATGATACAATCACCAGATCACTTTAGGGAAAGTGCCCAGGGATGATACAATCCCACCACATTCTCGGGGACTGAATTCACCGGATCCATTATGAACATATGTTCCGGGATGATACAATCCCTCTTCATTCTCGATAACCGAGGTCACCGGATCAGTTTAGGGCAAATGCTCAGGGATGATACAATCCCACTGCAACATCATTACTCCCCCTTTCGGGGAAGGTCTTTTCGAACCACACCAAGCTTGTCTCGAAAATGTTCAAACTTTACTCGGGATAGAGGTTTCGTCAGCACATCAGCAACCTGTTCATCAGTACTCACATACTGGAGCTTTATGGATCCTTTATGCATCATATCTCGAATGTAGAAATATTTGATTTCTATGTGTTTTGATCTTTCGTGAAACACAAGGTTCTCTGTCATCTTTATACAACTTTGGTTGTCACATAGAATCACGGTAGTGTCTAACTCTAGGTTAAATAATCCTGACAACAGCTTCCTAAGCCATATGGCTTCACAACTAGCACAGCAAGTTGCTATATATTTTGCTTCGGCAGTGCTTAGGGCAACACTGGACTGCTTTCTACTAAACCATGAAATCATAACAGATCCCAGACTATAACATCCACCTGATGTACTTTTTCTATCCGAGATAATTTCGGCCTAGTCTGCATCTGTATATCCATAGAATCTGTACTCATGGCTATTATCATAATATAGTCCAAAGTCTATAGTCCCTTTCAAATATCTCATCACATGCTTTGCAGCTACCAAATGAATCCGTCTAGGTTGTACTAGATATTGACTTAGGGTGTTTACAACAAAACAAATGTCTGGTTTGGTATTTGTTAAGTACATCAACGACCCAATAATTTGTCTGTAAAGAGTCACATCCACTAACTCTGATGAGTCATCAGCTAACAACTTTAGGTTGGAATCCATGGGTGTGTTCATGGCTTTGCATTCCAGCATATTGAATCTCTTCAATATCTCCACCGCATACTTTCCTTGGTTGAGAAAGATTCCTTCTGAACTTTTCCATACTTCTAACCTAGGAAATAATGCATTAACCCAAGGTCTTTCATTTCAAACTCTTCTGCTAGTTTCGTCTTGCTTTCCATCACTTGTTTCTATTTCCCTGTCAAGAATAGGTCATCTACATATAATAGTAGGATGACAGGTTTATCTTCCACAACTTTGAGATAGAGGTTGGGATCAGCTTTACTCTTAGTAAAGCCCATGCTTGACAGGAAGCTGTATATCCTCTCATACCAAGCTCGAGGGGCTTGTTTAAGACCATATAGGGTCTTCTTTAACTTACATAAGTGAGTATGTCTATCTTCAACTTCAAATCCTTGTGGCTGTTTTATGTATACTTCTTCTTCGATCACACCATTCAGAAAAGCTGTTTTCACATCCATCTGGTGTAATTTCCACTTCATCATGGTTGCAAGTGCCATGATAGTTCTAATTGAACTATATCATGCTACTGGGGAAAATGTCTCTTCATAATCAATTCCCTCCTTCTGAGAGAAACCTCTGGCCACAAATCTTGCTTTATACTTCTCGATACTCCCATCAGCTGCATGCTTTATTTTAAATATCCATTTGGAGGATACTACACTCTTTCCTTCTGGTTTGGGAACTATATCCCATACATCATTCTTCATTATTGATTGGTATTCTTCAGTCATTGCTTCTTTCCATTATTTCTTCTGTACTGCTTCTTCGTAGTTTGTAGGTTCTTGATCTACAAGGTCACACATCAAGGCTACATAGTTGGAGAAAGTTTTAGGTTTCTTTCTTTCCCTTGTGGAGCCTTCAGGTGCTCCATATCTTTCTGCTTCTCATATAATTTCTCTTGTCCAGGCAGGTTGCCTCTTCCTTGATATCTCCATCATAGGAGGTTCTTGAGGTTCTGCCATGTCATGTTCTTCAGGAGCTTCATCTTCAAGAGGACATGTAGTTTCTTTATTTCTGGGAGATGTTTCTTCTTCATATACTTCTTCATGTTGGAACTTCTTGGATCTCTTGAGGACTGCCTCTTCATCGAATGTCACATCTTGACTGATTTCTATGTGATGAAATCTAGGAATGTAAATTCTGAATGCTTTGGATACTTCACAATATCCAACAAATATCCCCCTCTTTCCAGAAGGGTCCAACTTGGTTCTTTTCTCTTTTGGTATATGAAGATACACTGGACAACCAAATATCTTCAGATGACTTACCTCAGGCTTCTTTCCTGTGAATATTTCTTTTGGAGTCTTGAACCCAAGAGTACTGTGAGATATTCTGTTCTGTACATATACGACAGTTCTTGCTGCTTCTGCCCATAGATGCATTGGGAGATCTTGATCATATATCATTGTCTTCACAGCCTCCATGATGGTTCTGTTCTTTCTTTCCGCAACCCCATTCTGTTGAGGATTGTAGGGAGTGGTTAACTCCCTCTTGATTCTGACATATTTGCAGAAAGCCCCAAACTCTTTTGAGGTATATTCTCCTCCATTGTCTGAACGGAGTGTCTTTATCTTCTTGTCTAAAATATTCTCTATTAAGGCTTTGAACTCCTTGAATTTCTTGAACACTTCACTTTTTTCTTTCAAGAAGTATATCCAAGTCTTTCTTGAAAAATCATCAATAAATGTGATATAATATTCAAAGACACTTAGGGATGTGGAATACATTGGACCACATACATCTGAATGAATCAATTCCAACGTACCTTTTGTCTTTGTTTCACTTTTCGGAAATGGATTCTTGATGTTCTTTCCCTTTGCACATCCTTTGCATATACCTTCATGCTTGATCTTCATATCTGGTAATCCTGTTACTACCTTGTTTACATGAGGTAGAGCTTTGTAGTTAATGTGGGCAAGCCTTCTGTGCCATAGTTCACTAGGGTCTGTGGATTCATGCACAAGGGCTATTTTTGAGTGCCCCCTTAGTTTATACAAGCCTCCTTCTTCTTCACCAATAATGATTGCATCTTCAATATTCTTTCCTTTGGGCCACATGAGTACTTGGCCATCTATGAAAGCAACTCTGAAACCTTTATTATCTAATGCTGAGATAGAAAGCAAATTCTTCTTTAGACCAGGTACATATAATACATCCTTCATCTTTAGGGGATTACCTGAATCAAGTTTGTAGCTTACTTCACCAATTCCTTTGATCGGATATTGATAGTCATCTCCTAGGGATACTTTCTGAGGATAGCTCTTTTCTTCAAGACTGTACAGAGTTTTCTTTTGTCTTGTCATGTGCTTTGAAGCACCACTATCAATAAGCCAGGTGTCTTCTCCAGGAGTTACAGACCCAGAGAGTGCAGAGAATAGCACATATTCTTCTGCTTCTTCTTCTCTTGTTTTTTTTCTTGGAGGTCTTTCTTCTTCTTCTTCTTCTTCTTCATCTTCATCTTCTGCTAGATGAGCATGATATCTTTTGTTTTTGTTGATCCTCTTCCTATATTCTTGCTTCTTCATAGGACAATTTCGAGCAAGGTGTCCTATCTTATTACAATAAAAACATTCAAAATCAGAATAGTCTCTAATGGGAGGACTTTCTCTTACCTTTTGGATTCTTCTAGGAGGATGAGATTCCTTGAAATTTCTTCTCTTGAAGTTTGATTTGCCTCTCCTTCTTTTGGTGTGAGTGGCTAGGGCTTGATCATCTGCTTTTAGTAAAGCTTCTCTATTTGCCACTCTAGTCTCTTCTTGAATGCAGTCTTCCCATACAATGTCAAACTTCATGCTTTCTTTTCTGGCACACATCATCTGAATGAATGACTCCCAGGGTCTAGTGAGACCATTGAGAGCAGTCATGACCATTTCATCTTCATCAATCTTATCTCCAATAGCTTCTAGTTGCTCTTTGATTTGAGAAACCCTTGAGAAGTAGTCTTGGATGGATTGTCCATGACTCATATTGGTGCTCTTCAGTTGAGCTCTTAGATTCATCTTTCTGTCAATGTTTCTTCCCTTAAACATTCTAGATAGGGCATCAAACATTTCTTTTGGAGTCTTCTTGGATGACACTTGAGGAATCAAGTGATCCTTGATGGAGTCAGCAATAATCCTTTGTGCCCTAATCATATCTTTTTTGTGCTTCTCCTTGGCTTCAGCTTCTTCAGGTTCTACAACCTCTTCTTTGACATACTTATCAAGGTCATTCTCTTGAAGAATGAGACCAATCCTGTATTTCCATGCTCGGAAATTCTCTATGCCTTCTAGCTTGTCCTCAAGCTTAGTGCTTGGGGTCATTTTGTCAGAAAATCACAAAAAATTGAATTCTTACAGAATGGGAAACTGACCTTACCAGGAGATGCGCTTGAATGAGATGAGATGACTGGTGTGCTTGGATTCTGAAGACTTCAACTCTTCACCTTTCAAGTCAGACTTGCAAGATTCAGCTTCTGCAACTTTCTAGTTCAACAATTTTTCTGGTGCAGCTGTCAAACTAGGGTTTGACTTTTTCAGAGACTCACACATTCAAAAAAATTGATTCCAGGCTCAAAAGATGCGCTCTGGGAGGGCGCAAATTTCTATGCAAGTAGTTTTCCGAGACTCAAAATTTTTCCCGAAAATCGTAATTCCTTCCAGGGAGAGAGAGAGAGCTATTTCACCTTGTGAAGGATGTCCTGTTCAGGTTAGCTCTGATACCATGTTAAAATTTTCATATGCTTAGCTAACACATTAGTATTTCATTTCATTTTCATAACAAAAGCATATAAACAGGATCACTGAAAGAAACAGTATCACAAGAACAACACACAGATTTATCCTGGGAAAACCCTAAAGGGAAAAACCCAGCAAAAGCTTCCTCAATATAGATGCCCCAAAAGATAAAAGGTAAAACCAACAAGGAGATCAAAGCCTAATCCTCCTCCTTCTCCATCTACTTCTCTTCTCCACTAATGCGCTACACAAGTGAGAGTGTGTGTTCCAAATTAGGAGCACTACACCTCTATTTATATTCATCCGTTCACTTAAGTTAACTCATCTGCCATGTAGGCTCGAGTTAATCATGTAGGCTCGAGTTACACATGTAGGCTCAGGTAACCATACTAGGGTGCTAATGACCCACCTTTACAATTAGAGGGGACTACCTCATGACTCTTATTAGTTCTTCCGATTAGGAGCATCGGGGTACAAAGTAATACAAGAGGTTCTCCAGGTAGGACCATCGGGGACCACAAAGAAATACATATAGAATATTCTTCGAAGTTACAATATTTCAACAATGGGTTGGCCATTACCCCATACGCTTCTTACTCAAAGCTTTCTCCACAAATAAAAAAGTCCTTACTCGGAAAAAATAGTATTGATTTTTATTTTTAAAACTTATGATGTTTTCTTCATAAAACATGAACTATTATTTGTTAGTGCTATATATTCTTTAAAGCCTCTATAATGAGGGTCTAGATGTTGTTGCTTATCTTTCAAAGCTAGGATTATAATCCATGGTGGATTCTATATTTTGAGGAGTTTGGTGACGAGGGTGGAAGCCCCACCTCTAGCCAAGGACATAAAAGTCTCTCCTAATTCACATATTGTTCTTAAAATTAAATAGAAATATGAAATTTTAATAAAGGTTTTGAAACTTTCTTATGTTTGTATTATTTCAACCTTGAAAAGCCATACGTTTTTCTAATGGGTTGATTTTTTTAACCTTATTTTTTTTTAATGAAAACGGGTTTTCGATATATTTATAAAAAGTTGAACTGAATCAATGTAAAAAAGCTACACTAAATTAGTTCAAAAGAGAACTTTAATAGTTTCTGCAAAAATTGACCCCCATATACAATCATCCAATTTTTGTTGAGTATTTCCCTATATCCATAGATGACTTTATTACTGTAAATTTAAATAAACTGACCTAATAATAGCAGACAAAAAAGACCATAAAAAACTAAAATTAGGTAGAACTATGAACATTATTCATAACCCGGTCTTCCTCATTTTCTTCAAGATTTTCTTCATGGTCTTCTTCATTATCTTAATGTACCTTTGAGCTTGCAATAGTAACAACTGTAATGGGTTGAGGAACATAGGATCCCTTGGTCCCCTTGCTTCCAAAATAGTTAGTGGTGTGATACTTATTTGTTGCTAGAAGATCATCATGTCTGTCTAGAGTAATATAAATAGTATCAACCTAAGCTTTCTATACACGAATTTTATCCTATGTATCATCTAAACGAACATCTAAGCATGATACTTGTGACAAAATATGATGAACTTCCTTCTCAACATCCTCATATTTTTCCAAAGTAGTTGAAATTACTTCCACTTGGGATTCATAAAATCGAATATTCCCCTCCACATCATCTAGATGACCATCTAGACAGGAGGTGTGGGTTGAGAGATGACGAACAACTTGCTCAAAATCTTCTAGGTAGATTCAATAACATATGAATGAGCAATGCTTTTTCTAATTGCATCAATCAACCCTTCCAATTGGGAGTTCATCCACCACATTTGATTGTGAATATATTTAATATATGTTTGGGTGTCTCGAATGCCTTTGGAGAGATCTGACAATTTCTTTGTTATTTCCATTGCAGGATTAATCACAAACCAACCTCACACCTCTTTTGAAAATATTGTGCCTGAAGCTCTCTGTACTAGTAGAAAAATGGATGATAAGTGATCAAGTGACCAAAAACATTGGTCAACATGGGAAATAAATGAGTAAACCACCAAAACATTCGATCACTGTAGTGATTTAAGTGAAATATGATCAAATTTGAGCAATTTTAAGTGATCACAACTAAAAATGACTAATTTAGTCATGGGATAAAAAATACGACTATTTTGAGATAAAAAAATTGTCCGGAAAATCTAAGTTAATAATTATATATAATATTTCCTTCTACACACGAGAATTTTAACGCCTATATTTCCTTATATAGGCATTTCCTTAAGCGTTAAAATTTATGAAATCAAAATTACAATTTTGAAAATTTTAACGCTATAGATGGATTCAGAGACCCTCTGAAAAGAAGTTTCTAAATCCATCTGAAATATTAAAATTTACAAAAATGTAAAATTTCTTTGTAAAAAATGCAATTATCCATTGTCGGGTTTCATGAAATAACTTACCGGAAACGAAATATTGTTTGCTCCATTTACTTGAATGTAGAGCACCTCGGTGCAATAACTTGACTAATCAAAACTTGAAGCTTCGATTTAATAATATATAGTTATTATATATATTATAGTTAATTTGTAATATCAATTTATTACAATTATAATATATTAATATAATCAATATATATCATAAGTTATATATAAGTTAATAGGTAGTATAAATGTTAGTGATAAATAGTTTATATATATACACACACGTATGTATATATACATGTATCTATATATACATACATATGTATACACACACATATATATACATATATATACATATACATATGTACGTATATATATGTGTGTGTGTGTGTATACATATATACGTATATATACATATATACGTATATATACATGTATATGTATATACATACATACATACATATATATACGTATATATATATATATATATGTGTGTGTGTGTGTGTGTGTATACATACAAATATATATATGTGTGTGTGTGTGTGTGTGTGTGTATGTATGTATGTATGTATGTATATGTGTGTGTGTGTATATATACATATACATACCCCGCCCGTCTCGCAAATGGGTAAGATCGGGTGGTGGTTGGTAGCACCTTCTTATTGCTGCATGTTTGAGTGAGCCTAGAGCCATTGTATGCCGAGTAAGAATTGAAATCGCCCAATAAAGACGTACGCCCGGTTAACCCATATTGCACTATAAATTAACTACACATGGTTATACAATTGCTCATCATTTTCCACCGGTCACCAGTCCAATAGTTTCAGTTGAGTTAGTATCAGTAGATGAGTCAGAAGTCGGTGAGGTTGGTGAGTAATTAGTTGGGTAAGCTGTGGATTCAATAGTTTAACCCATGGACTCATAAGCAAAGCCATAAGCGAGGTACAAAGACAACAATGCTAGTCATAGATTCATCCGTTGATTCTATTATTCCAGAAGCAATAGTTGACTCATCAGTTGGTTTAGTGAATTATGATCGTTAGCTAAATCCAATAACATCACTAGCACCAACATAAGTCGCAGTTCCAGGTCCATATAAAGCAGTCAATAGTATAAAGGTTACTGATAAATAGTTTATATA
>LPNX010069213.1:243377-317017 GCA_001517045.1 Pseudotsuga menziesii
TATATATATACATATATATATAGATACATCTATATATACATACATGTATGTATACATATATACATATACATGTGTGTATATACATATATGTATATGTATATGTATGTATATATATATACATATATGTATATGTATATGTATGTATATATATACATGTATGTATGTATATATACATATGCATGTATATATCATAAGTCACTAAATCGACTGATGAGTCAACTGTTGCTTTTGGAATAACAGAATCAACGGCTGAATCTACGACTAGCTATGATGTCCTTGTACGTAGCTTATGGCTTTGCTTATGAGTCCATGGGTTAAACTACTGAATCCACGGCTTACCCAACTAACTCACCAACCTCACCAACTTCTAACTCATCTACTGATACTGACTCAACCGAAACTATTGGACTGGTGACCAGTGGAAAATGATGAGAAATTGTATAACCGTGTGTAGTTAATTTATAGCGCAATATGGGTTAACCGGGTGTACGTCTTTATTGGGTGGTTTCAATTCTTACTCGGCATACAGTGGCTCTAGGCTCACTCAAACATGCAGCAATAAGAAGGTGCTACCAACCACCACCTGATCTTACCCATTCGTGAGACGGACGGGGTATATATATATATATATATATGCATGTATACATGTATATATGCATGTATACGTATACATGTATATATGCATGTATACATGTATATACATGTATATATGTATATGTATATGTATATATATACCTTGCCTGTCTCGTGAATGGGTAAGATCGGGTGGTGGTTGGTAGCACCTTCTTATTGCTGCATGTTTGAGTGAGCCTAGAGCCATTGTATGCCGAGTAAGAATTGAAACTGCCCAATAAAGACGTACGCCCGGTTAACCTGTATTGCGCTATAAATTAACTACACACGGTTATACAATTGCTCATCATTTTCCACCGGTCACCAGTCCAATAGTTTCGGTTGAGTCAGTATCAGTAGATGAGTCAGAAGTTGGTGAGGTTGGTGAGTTAGTTGGGTAAGCCGTGGATTCAATAGTTTAACCCATGGACTCATAAGCAAATCCATAAGCTAGGTACAAGGACATCAAAGCTAGTCGTAGATTCAGCCGTTGATTCTGTTATTTCAGAAGCAGCAGTTGACTCATCAGTTGGTTTAGTGACTTATGATCCTTAGCTAGATCTAATAACATTACTAGAACCAACATAAGTAGCAATTCCAGGTCCATATGAAGCAGTCAATTCACCAGCAACAGAGGCAATAGATACATGTCCACCAGTTTCTCCACTACCATAATTAGCAGGAGCAGTTCCAGGCCTACATACATATACATACACATACATACATATACATATATGTATATATATGTATATACATATGTATGTATGTATATATATACATACATACATATGTATATACATATATATACATATGTATGTATATGTATATATATACACATACATACATACATACATATATATATATATTCCGTTGGAGATATCTATCCAAAAAATCTATGAGGTTTTCAAGGCTTGCTCTTTTTTTGAATAATTTTGGGAGGAGGACCTTATTTTTGAAGGCTCATATGCCTTTTACTCCTAGTCTGCTCCCGCACAATTGTAGGAATGACTATTGGTAGCAGTATTTTGTTGTTTTGGTCATCTTTTGGGTTTGAAATTGCATAAGTTTTGATACTTGTGATTTTGGCTTTGTAGTTTGGTTGAAGTAATTGTTCCTCTTGTGAGGAATGTTTTGGTCATTTGGGTACCTAGACGATATGATTTTTGTATGAACATGGTTCTCTTTGATTCTTTGGACTAACAAGGAACACTTTTTTTCTATTGAAAAAAATGTTAATATATAATATATAACATGAAATATTAATATAGCTATTATAATTTAATTTCAATATATTATAGTTATTATATGTAATACATTAATATTAATATTAACAAATTAAAAATATATATATAAACAATAAAACAAATATAATAAAGAAAGGGAAAGTTAAAAAAAACTAAAACCAAATAGGAAAACGAGAATGAGCAAAAAATTGGGGATTGCATGGGCACAAAGATTAAATATTACAATCCCTTGATAGATAATAGACTTTGTAGAGATTAAGCATTGCATAACCATGGAATATTGCAAAAGCACATAGTTTGATTTGGATATTTTCTTAAAGACATGGCACCTTATTGAGAAGAAAACTTGACGGAGAAGAACCCCAGGCCTATGGAGACATTGCCCTGCTCAAGACCTATGTATATGCGCTTTCTTCTATGTTTCTCATACCCCTCTCCTACTTCCTTATTTCAAATAAGAGATGAATATTTTTGGGTTTAATTTTTTTGTGAAGGGCTTGGGTTCTCATTCGACTGCTATAAAGAAAGCAGAGAAGGAGATCAATGAAATGGAAAAGAAGGTTAACGATCTATGCAGTGAGTGTTGCTTGCAGAACTCTACACACCATTAGTTAAACACACAAATTTCAAGCCTTTTTACATCCCTTTTCGATGTTTAGGAAAATAAGTTTTGCAGGGTTATGCTCATTAAAGAGATGAATTGGGTCGAATGACATGCACAAAGATATTTATTAATATGAGAAACTAGGGGAATGTTGAAGGTTGTTCTATTCACAGGGATTAATGAATCAAACACTGGCTTGTAAATTTTCCCATAGGTCTCCACTCTCCCTAGAATTCTAAATCTCAACACAACCACAATATTCACTAATCCCAGAAGGAATACATTTCTAACAAAATTAGAATAGGCAGCACATGAAATCCTTACAACTCATAAACAACCAGACAATCACACATATGACTCAGAAATTTATCCTGGAAACCTCAATGGAGAAAACTAGATACAGAGGGGCTTTCTTCTTTCTCGATCATAGAGAAAATATAATATAGAAGTAGTACAATTAGACGTAGAGAATAAGAAATGTTATCTTGATGGGACAAGCCCTAGCTGCAACTGCTGCACTTGGGAAATGCGCACCCAACAATACATCCTCACGCTGAAAATAAAAACTCTACCTCTGAAAAAAACTGGATTTTGTACTCTCTGTCTAACCTTAGAAGACTATTTTCTCAGCCCTTATGCTCTATTATGCTCTACTCCAGAAGATGATCTGCATCCTCAATCACTGAAAATGCCCCCTAGCTGTACAACTGAGTCCTCTCTCCTCAGAGGCACGTTTAACTGCTATCCTCTCATTCTGGTTCTAATTGAACCCTGTTGTCCTCCTCCCTGTCACTGTCGAATACCTTTAGATATCTGGTCCTTCTCAGCCTCCACACATGCGCAACAACTCCCTCACGTCCCACACGTGTGACGTGTTGCTGCTTAGATCCACCTTCTCATGTATGGGTTGTCTTAATCCTTTGATCTATGAAGGAGTGCTATAAGATAATATATCCTAGTACTGAAATGAAGTATCTCTCCTATCTCAAATGGCAATCTTAGATTTGAGCCTCTCTCTCCTTAAAAATGAGCCCCTCCCAGATCTCCCAACAATATGCTCCCTTTGCTCAGATTGCTTAGCACTGATCCATTTCACTATGATGATGGTCTCAATCCATACTCTCCAAAAGCTTGGTAACACTTATACTTTGACTTTATTTTATAAGTCATTGAGAAATTAGGTCACCAAACCCTAATTAGGGTTCCAAAACCCTAATTTCAATTTCATGCAAAATTACTCATTTTCACATTTCCTCATTAATATTTCAGCACTCCCTCTTAACAAGGAAGGCATTCTAAATCACTCCCATTTTGTCCCTGAAGTATACAAACTTACTTTTCCCAGTGACTTTGTGAGAATGTTTGCAACCTGTTCATGTATAGACAAATATTGAGGCTTAACTACTCCCTTTTGAACATGATCACGATTGAAATGATTGTTGATTGTACAACATTAGGAGTCATTCTCCGAACGTGTGAGTAATATCAAGTCAAACTTGTGAGTCATATCAAGTCCTAGGTATCCTCATATGATTGAGGTGGTGATGTTGTATTGTAAATCTTGTGAGTAATATCAAGCCGAGTCTTGTGAGTAGTATCAAGACTAGACTTGTGAGTATATCAAGTCAATTATTCTCATAGAAGGTACCCTATGAGAATGTATCTCCAATTGTGGAAATGATCTTATGTTTTATCAAGATTGAAGTTTTGTGTTGTATCAATATTGCGGACCTTCATTTGTTGAGGTGGTTATACTATGTTTTATATTGCTAGTCATGGCCACTGAGTGCTATAGGTATCCTTTAGGTATTAGCTACCCCTAGAGTGAATTACTTTAGCAAATATGACTATATGGCCCGGGGTAATATCTATGATCATCAATATGTATGGAATAATTAGTCCAAGTATGATATGATAAGATGGATAAATAATACACATGTTTGACATGCATTAATTAATTAATGATAATTAGATAAAGCATAGAGAAAGAGAAAGACAATTTCCCATGCAGATATCTGAGGAACTCAAGTTATAAAGCTTTAGTTAAATATGACTGCCTCAATCAATGCCTCATTCAAAGTATTAGTTGAAACATTAATTAATCTAATCCATTAAGTAAAGAAGAACTCAATGTGCATTAATAAACATGCATTAATTAACTAAAGATATCAATGCAAAAGTAATAATAGAAATTGTGCATGGATGACACTAAGTGTGAAAGCACCAAAGACATTAAGTTAGTCTCCTAAATTTATGGTCATGTATTTAGTTAAATATTGAGTTGAAGTCAGTTAACATTAAATTCAAGTAAGTTAACATTTTGTTCAAGTCAATTAACATTCCGTTCAAGTAGGTTAAAATTTAGTTCAAGTAAGTTAACATTAAGTTCAAGTCAGTTCAGTTTTAGTTCAAGACAGTGAACATTCAGTTAAAAGCTAATTATAGAAGGAGGGGCACATATCTTCTGCATGCAAGATAATCTTAAATGTCAGTTTGGCATTGATACTTGGGAGGGCACTACTGTTTTGCACGGGGAGGATCTCATACACCAATGTTACTTCTCCTTTAGTAAATTTGAATTTGTAATGCATGGGTGCATGATTGGCATAAAAGCCACTCCCTAGAGTTTGCATGGCATGGTATTTGGATTGTTATTAATATTCTAGGCCTATGGAAAGTTTATTACAATTGCATACAGTTGTTATTGTAGTGCTACATTGGATCTCTCTTCTTTACTGTTGTGGTGATATCTCTTACTGGACAATTTTCTTATGTGTTGTAAGCCATTCAATGCAAATCTATATATCATACTCAAATAATTGTTGGGTTTTTCATCCTTTGTGTTTGGAGGGTTTTCCCAGGGTATATCTTGTCTCTCATGGTTGATTGATTTATATGGATGATTTATGGAGCTGAATTACGTGTATGATTTATTTATGAGATTTATATATGGTTGATATATGTGGCCGATTTATATGTGGTTGATTTATGAGAATCATATGTGCTAAAATTGACCAATACAATTTTTAAAGTTCAAGCATCTTCGATTTTTCTAAAAAATCAACATGGTATCAGATCATATGGCATGCAAGAGATTAGTTTTGTGCAACAATACAATCCTACAGATATTGAAGAGTTGAGAAAAATATTGTAGCCATGACATTAGTCTCTGTTCGACCGGAAGATCGACTTGAAGACACATCAAACTTCTACACATGGAGAGAGAGAGTGTTGAATATTCTTGAAGAACATGATCTTGATTCATTCGTGACCACTGTGGTAGATGATCCTACCACCAATGAAGGGAGAATCAACTTCAAGAATAATCAAGAAAATGCCAAGCATATCATCTTTGATTTGGTTAAGGATAATCTCATGTACATGATCATTCTGTTGAAGACCGCAAGGGAGTGTTACACTCACCAATATTTTCAAGTAGAAGGCCTTGAGTCAAGAAGAGGGGCACATCCAAAGCAATACTGTGTACACTAAAGAGGAGAGTCTTGTCCTCATGGAATGAATGAAGAAAGGGATAAATCCTTTCACTACAAAGAATCTCTTCCATTCAAGTGAATAAAGAAGGACTTTGATATTCTCCACAAGGGTGCAGAGATCAAGAGGGGGCCCACACAAATCAATAAAATATAAGTACTTTGTATTTTTATTTATATATGTTGTTATAAATCATATCTAATGGTTTTTTAATATGTTTCATTACTATCATATAGAGATTTGTATTCCTGGACTTTGGAATTGTGTTGAGCATATACATTATTGTTTGTCTTTTATTAGCATATTGTCGATCTCATGAGTCCATATTATGTGATATGATATAGGATTGATATAAGACTTATGTAGGACTAATATAAACTTATGTAGGAATAATATAAATATGAAAATTTCCTTCACAAGACATGATATAGATAGCTGCATGCTTGCTCCATGAGCTATGAACATAGGTCTACATGATTGGTCATAATATATTACATAGAGGGTTTCATGCTTGCTTCATGAGATATGAATATGGGGATGAATATTTCCTTCATAAAATATGAACTTTTGAACTGATATAGGACTGATATAGGGTTTCAAAACATCACATAAGATATGAATGGGGTTATGTCAAAACATTGATTTAGTATATGTACATAACAGTGTGAACCATTACTAGTATGTTGAAAGTTTTCATGTGATTACATTTCTTGGTTATGTAACGTTATTAATCATTTGAATAATTTTTCTTGCAGGGAAAAACATATTCCCTAACCTACAAGAATAGAATGACATGAAGTCATTCAGATGGTTGATCCTAAAAAAGAGAAGATTGAGAGGTTCCTATGTTTTTTAGGAAGAAGACAGAATATAAGCCCTAATTACATTTGGAAAAATGTAAAGATTCCTAATGGTAATGTATTTATATTAATTATATTCATATATTTGTTAGATATAGAGGAGTACGATTCTATGTTATGGAGGACTCAAATTTATGGTTCTCACATCCTAGAAGTTGAGAGGGAGAATCTATAGTTGCTATGTCTTGAAAAAAACCAGTGGAAATGGTTAAATTAACCTCCTTTTATGTAGAAACCATGTATGCTACTCATATTCAAAATGAATCTACATGTAAGAATCTTGGATGATTCTCAAGTTTATAGGTGTAACAATCATTGGATAATTTTTTTCTTCTATTAAGGAAAATTGTTCAGTAGAGTTCCTGAAAGGATTCAATAACATTGGATTGTAAATCCATGACCACACACATAAAGATAAATCTAATTCTTGTTCATATTTGTAGGATCTCATAGATTTTAGATATATCTATACATGTCCCATGATCAGTTATATGCTTTACAATTAGTACATAGACATGTACAACAAAGCATGTGTTGTGTTACCTACTTGGCACAAGAGTATGTGGATTCATACATGTCTCAGTCAGTGAAAGTAAGCTTCTTATATATATGGATTCTAACTACTATAGTGATTGAGAAAGATCACATCAAATATGTTGTTGAGATAGAGAAAATTGTAAAGTAGTAAAAATTTACAAAGTTCCTAGTTAGTTATATCTGATACATGGTGTAGAAAGGAGTTGTGTAAATCCTGTACATACCCACATATGAGCAGAATTTCCAGCATATTTACGAATCCTTTGTCTAGAACAATCTTGGTATAGTATAAAAGACTTTTCTAGTCAAAGAGGGAGTATTGGTGTATCTTCATAGGCATAACCAGTTAAAAGTCCCCAAACTAGTTAGTCATGGTACATGACTCAGGAAGCTACGGGATGTGATACCTTGTGGAGAGAATCCACATGAGAATATACATGGTTAAAGTATTGGATACTATTGGATACTCTAGAAGAGTTATAGTCTAAACTTCTAGAGAACAATTAAACCTCTTGGAGAGGTTAGATAGCCATACAATTGGCTATGTGGGGTACTGTGATATGAAATCACTATGAAAGAGATCAGGCCTTGAAGAAAATCATAGAGAATGGAAATATCACTAAGAACTTCTTAAGATTGTAGAAGATTCTTTGAGTCAACAAATGGTGAATACTGAAAGAAAATATAATACTTTCTTTTTGCATGATTTTACACACTTGATGTATAATGTTGTATATGATGGATATGAAATCCACTGTTTCGAGTTTAGAGAAACTGCATTTTGGATTAGATCCAGATGATGCTACTATGTGTAAGTAGTTGGTTGGTCACTGAGAAGACATGTTTCATTTATGCTTACTAACTAAGCATATGTTTGAGTACCTTTGATGTACATTAGAATATATTATTTATTGTATTTTGATACATATTATACCTATTATATAGCTTGGGATTAGCTATGTGTATTGGGGTTAGTAATACATAAGATAAATGTATTTTGTGGATAGTACTACCTACTGAGGAGTAGTGTAGCTTTAGATGCTACCTAGTAGGGTGAAATACTTTAGCCTACAGTTATTAGGTGTTAATAGTCAAGCTTTCTAAAAAACCATATGTGTTATGATATAACACATTGAGATGAAGTCATGGTCATGTAAAAATAAAATTTCAATACATAGCTACTGATGAGAATATTGCAAATTTGCGATCAAGTCATTCTCAGTGACAAAGTTTAAACATTTCCGAGATAAGCTTGGCATGACAAGAAATTACTGGAAAAGAGAGAATGTCTCCCTCACTGAGAGGGAGTGTTGATTGTACAACATCAAGAATCATTCTTTGGACTTATGAGTAATATCAAGTCAAACTTGTGAGTCATATCAAGTCCTATGTATCCTTATATGATTGAGGTGGTCATGCTGTACTAAATCTTGTGAGTAATATCCAGCTCACTAGTACATATGGCTTAAAAGTTCCACGAAATATTGCCATGAATAAGTTAAAATCAAAATTTTCGTGGATAAATAGATAAACATTTTGAAAAAAATGTCATTCCCCTTGATAATCCTCGCTATAGAGACAAACATAATAGTTCGTCGCTATAACAACAAATGTTCGTGGAAATAGCGACAGAAGTGTGGCAGTAGGGCCAAAATCACAAATTCCGTCGCTATAGTGATGATCAACTTAACATCAACATAAATGATTATCATAGTAACAATCATTGACTTTTTGTTATTCTTGAAATTTGATCATTGTGCATTTTCGCTGGAAATGCCGTGAGCATTGATCTATAAATACATGTTCTAATTAAGACATATTTCAACAAATTACTTGCTATAGTTGCAACCATGTTTATGTTGATTGTTCGATCTGTGATTTTAAGAGTCTGGTACCGATTTAACACATTGATTTTTTTTATCTCATTCGGTTTCCAGGTTAGTATTTTAAAATTCTTTGTCTCCTTTAATATGTAGGGTCATGCATTATCAAGTGAGTCGACTATTCATTTTCTCCTCAATACTAAATCCTATATAGATTTGTCGCTTCAAATTTGATAGATACACATGAATATCTCTTTTTAAAGACCATGGAGGGACATTTACTAATTATATTTTTCACCTTTCATGTCACATCCTTTAATTTTCTGTCTCCTTTAATATATATATATATATATATATATATATATATATATATATACACNAATGTCAAATCGATATACTTGGGAAGAAAATAATAAGAGGTATACTGAAATTAAGGTAGCATTGGAGGTGAAGGGTGATGGAAAGTGTTATTTTCCTTGCAATGATCGCATGGGTTTGTGAACAAGAAGAATTTTAAGAACATCAGCTGAAAAACATTGTAAGGATAAGGGGCATGCTGAAGGGGGGGTATTAATATCGCTCCTTCGTAAGACGTTATTCATTACATAATGTACTTCTTGTAATATTACTGATAATGTATTCACAAAATGTTTTTATCATTTTAAATATATGTGTTGTATATTATACACTAATGTTATTACATTGTTTGTAAATATAAAGACAATGCCCCCTAAATGTCAAACGCCAGAGATCGATTTGCCACATAATAGTATAAATACTACTTTACAAGGTGAGGAACATGGAGATCAAAATATTGAAGATCGAGTTCTTAATGATCCTATGGATGAAGATGATGTTATTGATACAAATGTTGAATATGAGAAAAATAGATTGCTACAAGACACATTTTCTCCACTAGATCACGAGGACAACCTTCATGATATTCATGATGTTCCCTTACCCGAGAAGTCCCGAGAACATCTTTATGAAGGCTTACCAACAAATATTCTATCTGCTATATTGTTGTTGGTGAACTTGAAGGTTTTGAATGGTTTATCAAACACTTGTCTCACACAACTCCTAAGGTATGTAAAGATGACTATTTTCCTCTATTTTCAGTGTTAATTAATTTGTAATTTAGGGATATGCAATATTTATGACTTATGATGTTTACATTTCATTTAGATTGTTGGGTGAATTTCTATTACCACCATAAAATAATTTACCACACATGTCGAGAGGTATTCTTGATTATGAAAGAAATTGGAATGGAGTATCAACCTATTGATGCATGTCCTAATGATCATATTATATATTATGGACAATATGCACAAGAAAACAAATGCCCACAATGTGAAATTAGTAGATATTGAACTGATCAAGTAACAAAAAAGGTGCCTTGTAAAGTTCTACGTTATATTCCCATAATTGCACGTTTCCAATGGCTATTTAGGTGCCAAAGTATAGCACAATTTATGGATTTCCATGCAAAGAACAAAAGTGAAGATGGTGTTCTTCGAATGCCTGCAAATGGTTCTGCGTTGAAGAACATCGAAGAGAAATGACCAATTTTTAAAGATGAACCTTGTAATGTTATACTTTCATTGGAAGCTGATGATTTCAATCCATTTGGAGAGCTTAGTTTTACTTACTCAGTGTTGTTGACACACACCTTGTCGACAGGGCTTCAGTTCGTAGACCTGTCGATACTCATCACCACAAAATCCCTAAACATCAACCCAAACAGGTTTAACCCTATCCATTAATACCTGTAAAGAAGATGCAGTCCCACCCAAGATGTTTAAGGGAGGGCTGCAAGAACCACGTTTTCGCAGATAGAAGAGGACTACCACACTATCTACCACAACATCATCCAGAGATATAGGGTTTACTCATCTTGTTCATCTGATCTACTTAACATTAATAAGATCTACCTATTATCAACATTCACAGTTATTCTCATTCAGATTTTAAAGCGACATGGACATTGCAGCAACATAGTTCAGATCAATTCATAATTATATGAACAAAAACATCAACATGTATTAACCCAATGAACCCTACAAGGATTCACATCATTCAGATTCAAGCCTATAAATTCTTATATCGCATCACAAGAGTCATAGAAACATAAACACAAAACATAATTGCATCATAAACATCATCTTCATATTATTCCCAAAAATCGTCGCTAAAGACAAGCAATCCTTGGTCGATTAGCCTTAGACCAGAAATACACTCATCGACAGGTCAATTCACTTACAAGATAACCAATTGAATGATCTAAAACATATCCTTTATGTTCAGATCTCCTAATCCCTTCATGAGAAGTATATTTCTCTTTTACAATTCTACTTCAATTTATAGGCTTGCTAAGTCGTTACAAAAACGGTCCACATAACTGACTTCCTAACCTCTTTCCAATAAGTGTGGCCCGTTTTCGTCATAAACAATAACCTACCTCCTTGGATGTCGATAAACAGAGAGAACACAATGTCGAAAATGATTATTCTAGGTATTTTTTGAAAGTAATTATATTATTTCATTAATTTCTTTGTTTAATTGCTTCATGAGAACACCTTTTATATAATGGACACATAACTAAATAACATTTTATGTTGAATGATCAATTAGTTAAGGTGCAAGTTGAAGATACGGATGCATATATGGAGCCTCTTATCGATGAGCTATTGAAGTTATGGGATGGAATCACTATGTATGACATCTCCATACCAATAGGGAGAAACAATTTCAGTTACATGGAATACTTGCATGGACAATTCATGACGCTCTCGGGTTAACACATTTTTGTGGTATGTAACTTTCTACTGCACGTCGTTAAAATGATATGTTTTAAAGGTAAATATCATGCATTTTTAAAAAATTAATAGTTTTTTGATGCTATAACATTAATACATATATCTTACAGGCCTTCAAACAAAGGGAAAATTTCCATGTCCAGTAAGTGGTCCTAGGATAAAATCTTGTCGTTCAAGAATTTTAGCAAAGGAGTTGTTTGATGAGTACATGAACTTCCTCCCTAGGAACCATAGGTATCGAAGTACCAAGAAAACATAATTCAATGGTAAAGAAGAGAATGGAAAGAAACCATGAATAATGACACCTCACCTATGGAAGTTGGAATATAATAGAAATCGTCGAGGTATGCAAATTGTATATGTAGAATATATAAACATGTAATATTATGAAATTTAGATTTTTGTTGAATTTTCTCTACCATGGGTATTGTCATGAATTATTGTTAATGGGTTTTCATTTATGTTTAATGAATGTCTTTAAGGCATGAATGGGCTTCTACGAGGAATGAAGAGTTATCCCATACAATTCAGTAGGTTTCCTAACTACGAGCAACTACAAATAGCTCATTTGTTCGATACAATGCATATCAGGAAGAATGTAACATAAATGATATGAAAGATATTAGATGGAAGGAATGACAAAGATAAAATTAGAAAAATTTGTAGTGACATTGCAGAAGCCAATCACACATTGCAAATTGTAATTATTTGCAATGTCGGAGATGGGGAATGAAATATTAGACTTCCATGGTTATTGACAAAGCAACAAAGAAATGCTATAAAGGTCATTTAGAAAATAAGGTTTCTAACGGGGTTTTTGTCGAACATACAAAATATCTTAATGAAAAAAGGTGATTTTGGTGGTGTTAAAACTGATGACTGACATACATTCATTAAGGTAATTATTTGCGTATATAATTTCCATGTAGTACATCTTTTTAGTAATTGTTGTCTCTTATTTGGAAACATTAAATAATTATTTCCTTTTAATTGCTACAATATGTTCTATCTCTATCTCTCATAGATTGATTTGACGACAACATAAGACAAGTTATATATGATCTTGGTAAATACATGGGGTAAGTAACAATTTATATGCATGAAAATGTTTTTTCTCTTTGTTCCATAGGTTATTGACATATTGTGTTTTGCATCTTAGAACTTTATTATATATGCCTCAATATTCTTGTTGATCATTGTTATTTACTTGCATCATTTGTAGGTGGCTTTCATCTAAATAAATCCATAAAGAATATAGTAGGTATTGGAAGAGAGAAATTCCTTGTCTAATGTGTGAAATGTAGAAGTATTTACCTCCAACATTTTTCAATGCCCAAGAACACTATCTCATACACCAAGTTGAGGAGATTGAATTTTGTGGACCTGTAAACTCAAGGTCAATGTTGATGGTGGAAAGGCATTTGAATTCATTGAAGGCTTTTGTTAGACAAAGATCACATCCAAAGGGTTATATGGTGTAGGTCTATATGGTATATCAATCCATGGTATACATTATTCAGTATCTTCCAAATTTAGCAAAAATATCAATCTGCCTTGCATTTGGCATGTCAACTCCATCAACAAATTTGAAGGGGGGGTCCTATTGGGGAAAGGTAGAATGAAGAAATTCAAAGGTAATTGAATGGTGTATATTTAATTAATTATACGATTAATTTACAATTTCATATATATATATATATATATATATATATATATATATATATATATAATACTCATGTAATTTTTATTTTTCCATCAATATTTTATGGTAAACTTAATTTCCTTTAATGATAGCTAATTTTCAATTCTTAGTTGTTAATTTTTCATATAGTTGGCTACATGTGGGATGCACTACATTTATACATTGCAAAAGATCTTGATTGTATGGAGGAATTGATAGAACGATGTACATAATTCTATGGTACCTTATCATGGGAAGGGGTTAGTAAATTGATTAAAACAATGCACCGTTATCGAGAATAAAATCCCTGTGAACTTACACAAATGGAAATTGATTTAGCATGTGGTTTAAAAGATAAAAAGGCATGTATATAATTTACCATGCTCGTTTTTTTCGTTGTTTCCTGTTATAGCCTGTTTTTGTTTTCTATTTTCGAACCATTTGCTTGTCTTAAAAATATGATTTTTCTTATTGTTTTAAAGTTTTGACCTTGGTTTCCTTTAAAATATTTTGATTTTAGCCTTATGTTTATAGTTGATTTAACAGGTTTTCTTTTTAATTTTTTTCTTGACTTAATTAATTTCATGGTTTTTATGGGCTTATAGGATGTATATATTTCTAAAAGGTCCTAAAGAAATATCATATGACCTTACTTAAAGTTATTCACCAAAAAACAACACTTTGTTTGAAGTTTTGGTTAAAAAAATCATAAAACAGGGATTCCTGTAGCGCTAGCCAGAAAAAGTTACACATGAGCGCTACAAGAAAGTCGCGAATGCTAAAATCATCATTTTTTCAGTTTGATTTCTTCGGGATTCTTATCTGTGAGTTGTCAATCACATTATTTGGTACATTTGATATGTGTCCTCCATGGTTTAATCATTGAAACAGGTGGATGATCATCATTAGGACGAGATTGTGGGATTTCATGCAGAGCAGGTAAAATGATGACAGTGAGTAGAATGAGACAAAAGTTTTTTGGGAATATGTTTCTCATCTGAAGGACACGAAGAATACTGAAGATCGTGGTATGAAGACGATGTTGAGAAATCGGGATTTTTCAACTAAACGAGAAATTAGGGCGTTTCAGCAGTGACTGTTTGGAGTGGTCCGGACGGTTAGAGACAGGTGGAGCATGAAATTTGACACTTAACCATTGAAATAACTACATTTCAGTGCTCGTATTGGTCTTCTAAATAGCTACATGAGTATCAGCATAACATGGGTCTCCTCTTGATGGAGCGCAATGATTGGACAACAAATTATAAACAGTTGGAACTTGCTGCAATAGAAAAAAAGGAAAAGTTGAAGCACGAGCAATCTAAACATTTGATTGCTTTAACAGAAGCTAAAAAGTGTGAGGAAAGTTTGAAAAGAGATTTCGAAGCTCAAAAATATCGTGTTTATGAAGTTTTGTCTCCTTTGAAGATGACTGACTGCTGTGTGAGACATACCAACACCGACCAGTAAATAGAAAAAATATTTTTATTACTCACTCCAATTGAAATTTTAATCATTCTTGAGAAGTCTTTGCATGCTATGCATTCTGAATCGAAAGAAATCCAGTGTGAATCCAAGGCTAAGTTGGTTCAAGCCCAGGAGATGGTATCTGATTTTGAGCAAAGGAATCTTACCACAGAGTCAGCTTTGCAGGAAGCCAATATGCTTTTTGAAGAACAAAATAAAAATTGTGGAGAGGCACAGAGAAAGTTAAAGGAGCTTGAAGCTTTTGAAGATGCATTGCAAAAAAAACATCAATCTTTTTATTCTGAGTTGAGATTCCAAGACTCATTGCTTAACAAAAAGAGGAATGTGAAGCAGAAAAACAAGTGTTTGAAGCTGAAATGGAAAAGTGCCACAGGTCTTTAGAGGAGGAATTGGAAAAACAGAAACGTCTAGCTGAGTTGAGGGCTGTTGATATCCAAGTTAAAGAGCATGAATTGTCAGAAAAGGAAAACAGCTGGAGAAACATGCTGAAAAACTTAAAAAATCAGAGAATAGCTTGCAGGAAAAACTAACCTCCTTGACAAAAGCAGGGCAGTCCTGTGAAAATCAGGAACATAAAATTAAAGTACAAGAAGAAAACCTTGAGAAGGATGGCGAGCATAATGAACTTGTTCAAGAATTCAAGATGCAAAGCAATGAATTAGAGAGAAAAGTAAAGGAGCAGTGCAAGTAGATACAGAGGGATTTATAAGTAAGGGACTCAGATCTTGAAATAAGGAAAGAAAGAGAGATATGCATGATATATTTTTACAGATAGAATTGGTTCAAAAGGTAAAGGTCAAGGATGAAGACAGGGTTGAATTAGAGGAAGTTTCAGATCATGCAAATGAAAAGTTTGAATTTAAACAACAAATTAATGACAATGAGAGCAAGAATTTACAGTCAGATATTAAGGAATCCTAGCCTATTGAAAATGATGTACCTGCAAAGACAATTTCAGATGAAAAAGAGGATATTGAAATGCAAAGATTATTGAGAATTATGCTCTGTTTTTCCGGTTTTGAGTTATTGAAATTGAATGCAGACCACGAGCTGATGGAGATGAATTTTAGAAAAAAAAAAGAGGTTTTTTTTCATAAGATAATAATTCACAAAAACCTCTCTCAGTTTTGCAACAAATATCAAGGTTTGAAAGATTCAATTTAATCTTTACAACCTATTTTTCAGGGTTTTAAAAATATTTAATATTTTCCTGTTTTAGTGTTCATCTTGCGGGGAATATTTTTATTGATTGGAGATGAATTTTTAAAAACAAAGAGATGTTTTTGTCCATAATGGACCCATTCAAAAAAACCTCTCTTATTTTTTACACAGGTGTCACGGATTGAGAGATATGGAAGCTTCTTTGACAACTATTTTCAGAAATTCGCCATATTTACCAGGAATCCAATTTTGCTATTTTTAGTCAATTAGTTGAAAGTTAGTTAATGTAACTGCTGGGTAGTTTCAAATTCAACCTAATGAAGGGAATATAGAACTACTTATTTGTAATTGTAAAATATGGACAAGGGTACAGGAAAGGGGTTGGATTTTTTGGCTGGCAAGAGGAGGTCTTCAGACTTATTCATAAGCTAAGTAAATGACTCTTATGTGTATTTGAAAGACTGGTTATGAGATATATGCTCTATTTACCCTTCGGTTTGTTCTCTGGATTCATTAATAGCTTGTTTTAGCTACTCAGTTGGTAATTTCATTGCTGGTTTAAAGTTTTTATACTTGGAGTGCTTGCCATTTGTGGATGAACCTCATTGTTGTTTTCTGTTGGATAATGGTTATTATGTTATGCATCTCAATTTTTCTATGCTTATGATCTAGTGTTTATTTGGATTTATGAATGCATTCCCTCTTGTCATCAAACTTCTCACCAAAAAACCCTATTTTGTTTTATTGAAATTCTTGAGATTATGTTAGCTTGTTCTCTTGTAGTCTGGGAACAATTTCTGGCATAAACATATTTGGCGCCGTTGCCGGAGAACGAAGTTGAAAACATATTTTTCCCTAGGATACTTATCATTTCATTGGTTTTAAGAGGTGAACTTAAAGCAGCAAATCTTAAAGACTACTTTTCACCAGTTTGTCACAGTGGCTAATAGGGGAATTGAAACTAGAAACAGACCTATTTCACCTTTGCAGTTGGGTGTTTCAGACCTAGAACAGATACTGAAAACAACAAAGAAAATTAAAAGGTCTCAGTCATCCCCAACTTTATGCAACCCTAATTAATTTGACCTACTGTCACCCCTTCCTCTTTCTGAGGAGAAAAAACAAAATCTATCTTGACAAATCGATTGGCGACTCCACTATTTCAAGATGCAGAGGCCGAAGTCCAAGTAAGCCATTTTGGCTCGAAGGTTTGCACCTTTCAATTTTTCCAATGTTCCAGGTTTTCCAAATCTAGTACCTACTATGGATGTTTGGGGATATTGTCTTCCACGGTTTGGAGAAAGCAAAGAGGATAATCCTTCAGATCACCTCATCAGATTTCATCAATATATGGTTCAGTTAAATATACAGCATGAAGATGTGCTCATGAAGATGTTCATGTATTCACTCGAGCAAGATGCACGAGAATGGTATTTTTCTCTTCCCGCTGCTAGCATTTCATCACTGAAAGATTTCCACACATGTTTTCGAAAACATTGTAAGTATGTGTTCTCAGCTGAATTCTTTTTTAAAGATTGTTATGAGCAGGCTGATTTTTATAATACAATTTCTGATTCAAAAAATCATGATGATAAGTATAGTCAAGGATTGGAAACATATCATGAAGAAGTTGTAGTTTCAAAATTTGTTGAAGATGAAGAGGTAACATTTTTAGATATTGCTGTCAAGGAAGAATTCCATGATCATTACAATAATCAAATTGTTGTTTTAGGTCAGGTTGAAGATTATTCAAGTGATGAGATCAATAGAGATAGTTTGGAATATTCTCATAATGATTTCAATAGTCTTAATAATCATTTGAATGCTAATCCTTTTGAAGATCAATCTCTTGTTCAACAAACTGTTGGAAATCATTGTTGTGTTAAAGATCGGCTTTATATTGAAGAAAAATATGAACCTTTAGCATCATCATTTGAAATTTCTCAGAATAATCCTTGTTATGATGAAGAGATTAGGGTTCCAAGACAAGAATTCTGTGATGAATTATATTCTATTCCTTTTTGTTTTGATACTAAAATTGATGAAAGCCAGGCTGTTCGCATTTTTTTAGAAGTTGCTTATATTCATGGTTATGATAAATCTGCTGTTCAAAATCATTATGAAGATGCTCTAATTTTTAATAAATATGATGATGAAATTGAAAAGAAAGACCCAGAAATGTGTGAGGTGTGTGATATGTCACAATCTGATCAGCAAATTTAAGAATGCATTCAGTCTATTATCCTTGAACAACCAAAGCCAATGCATGATAGTTATCCATTTGAAGACAATGTGGAAAAGGAGGTTCATATTGTTGACATTATTGATGATACTATCCAAAAAAATCTAGAGAAAATTCAGTCTGATCCTGATGTCTTTTTTCACCAATGCTTGCTTGATATTCATGGAACAAAATATTCTTATGGACAACTTATCTTTTTCATAGAACAGGAAGAGGTAACTTTTGGATATGATCCAAGAGGAAGATCAGTCAAGCATAATGTGCCAGAGGAAGAAGATAATGTTGAAGAAGAAGGTGAGGAAAATTAGGATCAGTTAGTCACCGACATAGATGTGTTAGATGAAGAATACGATCAAAAGGATGATCATCCAAATGATGTAGCAGACAATGACATAGTCATTGATGATATTGATGATGAATATAAAATGAAAATGACATTGATGATGATGCTGATATGAGAGATCCTTTCAATGATAGTGATTTTGAACCAGATGATGATACATATGTTGAGTCAGATGAAGACGAATATCAACGACATTGTAGCAATGTTGGAATCTAGGAGCTGGTATGTGCATGATTGGCCATATGATGATTATTCTAGGTAGTTGTTTATGCAACTTCTCATTTGTCGTATTTGTTGCACATTGTCATATTTTTTTTTCATTTACTCATATATATTATGTTGCACATTGTCATATGGTTGTAATAATTATGTATTGTATATGTTCGAATCCTCATCATCATCACGTTCATCATCACCATCATCCTCATCATGGTCATTGATACCATCCTCATCATCATCATCATCATTAATGTTATAATCATCATATTATTGATCTCCTATATTACTCCCTTCTCAAACTTATGAAAAATTGATTTGATTACAATGAGGATGATAACGATGATGATGATAACCCTAAAGTTTTTATCATCATCATCATCATCTTCATCATCATCATCATCATCGACATCATCATCATCATCATCATCATCGACATCCTCCTCCTCCTCCTCATCGAAATCATCCTCATCCTCATATTCATAATCATCAGTGTTATAATCATCATCATCATCAATGTTATCATCATCATCATCGTCGTCGTAATGGTCATCATCATCATCATCATCTTCATTGTTATCATTAGCAATGGTATCATCCTCATCCTCATCATCATCATCATCATCACCATAATCATCAGCATCATCTTCATTGTTATCATCATCATCATCATCATCATCGTTAACATCATCGTCATCATCATCGTCATCGTCATCGTCATCGTCATCATCGTCATCCTCATCCTCATCATTATTAGTATTCCCTAACTTGTATAATTAGTAATCCTTACAAACCAAAATACTTACAGCCACTAACACCCACAAGCCCTTGGTTCTATACACCTTAATAATTAGCCCTTGTTAAACTAAACCTTAACATCTATATATATCACTTGACCATTATAAACTCTCACCTATCGATTGTATTCCCTAACCTTTGTAACCCATAAGGAATACATCCTATAATCCTTATAATAACCTCTAAACATTATAACCCTGATCATTCATAACCCATAATATATATTATGCCAAAATTATGTAACCTTTATTACCTAGATAGTACAAACCTTGATATTTATGAATTACCATAAATATTAACCCCTGTAACTTATAACCCACATAACCATGAGCCGATATGAACCCTTATCATGTATTCCTTATAACCCATAAATAATCTAATCCTTCTAATCTTTATCAACTAGCCTTATAAATCCTAACCTCTATCAGTAAGTGCTTAACCACTATAACTATTTAACATATAAACCTTATATCATTTATTATCTCAACCCTTAACCACTAATTAGTATAATCCCTAACCTTCCCAAAATACTAATTTACAACCTTTAACTCATTATAACCCTTATAACCCTTTATCATTAAAACACATAATTCCTATCTTCTATAATGACTAAACCCTATGACACCTAACCATTAACTACTATAATCCTTAACTCTTATAACCTCTAACATCTACAAACTTTAGGGATAATAACTTTAAGGTATAATTCCTACATTGTATAATCCAAACCAAAAACCCATCTCGTGAGCAAAGCAACCCATCTCACAAGTAGAGAAACCCGACAAGTAGAGAAAACCCGTGAGAATACCAACCTCGTGAGTAGAGAAACCTCACGAGTAGAGAACCCTGTGAGAATACCAACCCATCCCATCTCGTTCATGCTGGGAGCACCTATCCAATCTCTGCAGATCATCTTGGATCTAAGAACTCAACCTTTGCAAGTCAAGTTGATCTTCACCATCCACCCTCTGTCTATCATGCTGGTGGGATCCTTCCAACCTTTCCAAGTCACATTGGATCCAGTCACTCAGCCTCTGTAGTTCATGCTGAGGGAACCCGCTCAACCTCTGCAAGTCAAGTTGATCTTCATCATCCATCCTCTACTGATCATGCTGGTGGTATCCTTCCAACCTTTCTAGGTCACGTTGGATCCAGTCACTCAGCCTTTGCAGTTCATGCTGAGGGAACCTGTTCAACCTCTGTATGTCAAGTTGAACCTCCCCCTCCAACCTCTGCAAGTCATGTTGGATCCATCCACCCATCCTTTGAAGGTCATGATGGGGGCACACACTCAATTGTTACAAAGCATGTTGATCCTAACCATTTAGCATCTATTGTTCATGCTGGTGGTGCCCATCCAACCTCTGCAGGTCATGTTGGACCTAGTCTCTCAGCCTCTGCAGGTCATCTTGGGGGCAGTCTCTTAGCCTCTGTCATTCATGTTGACGACAAACAGTTAGCCACTGCAAGTCATGTTGACTCTGTTGAAAAAAATAACCGTTCAAAACATAAACCCAATTTTCCTTGTAATATTTGTGAGGGAGACCACCTTACTTATATATTCCCTTCCATCACGGAGGTGTGAAGAGTTTTGTTTCATGGTCATCCCATTTTTGAACATCCTAAGGTTTTTCAACAAATAGCCTCTCTTAGTCAGGTTGGACCCAGTCACCTAGCCTTTGGTGGTCATGCTGGGGGAAAACTCTCAGCCTCTGTAGGTCATGCTGAGAGAAAACAGTCAGCCACTGCTAGTCATGTTGACATCGTTGAGAAAACTAGTCGTTTGAAGTGAAAACTTAAGTTCCCTTGTAAGCTATGCGAGGGAGATCATCTTACTCACCAGTGCCCTGATATTGTAGAGGTGCGAAGAGTGTGGTCTGAGACTCAAGAATTTCCTTCTCCTGAAGAACCTATAGTTTCTCAACAACCTACTCAACCTTTGGTTGATCTAGTGGTCGAACCAAACTCAGCTTTGGTCGATCCCACTCTTCTTTCAGAGAGTGATCCTTGTGTGATTGAACCAATGTCATATTTGGTCAATCCCACTCTCCCTTCGGAGAGTGACTTTCACGAAGCGATTGAATCGATTCCATTGTTGATCAATCCTACTCTTCCTTTGGAGAGTGATGTGTCTGCTAGTCACATTTTCTTCACTGCCAGTTCAGAACTTACTAAACAAGGGGGAATTGAACTCACTTCGCATGAACCCCCACCAAGCTCTCGAATTGCTTCCTTTGATTTGGATAGCCTAGTTGAGCCGCACCTTCCTTCTGATGCACCTTTCCAGATAAAGGTTAAAGTTGAACAATACATGATTGCTCATTGTATTGTTGATGAAGGAGCCTCAATTAGTATCTTGTCTGCTCGTTCTTGGTGAGGCATGGGTTCTCCTAGCCTTGTGTCGACTGCTAGTCAGTTACTGGCGTTTGATAGAAGAACTAGTATAGCCTTGGGAATTCTTGCTCAAACACCTGTTACTTTAGGTGGGAAGACCATCTTAGTTGACTTCATGGTGATAGAAGACACCTTACACTTCAATATGCTACTCGGATGTGATTATGTCTATGCCATGCAAGCTGTGGTGTCAACATTGCTTCGTGTGATGTACTTTAATCATGGCGAAGAAATTGTCACTATCGATCAGTTGGATTTTCTTGATCCATCTCCTGACCCAACTAGAGACCATGTATTTCCTTTATTGATTCCTAGTGTTTCTATAGACACTACCCCGCCACGAGTGATCAATGTGGCCTCATGTCCTTTGTGCTCAATTGCTACTGAGAAGCAGCCTCTATTTTCATGCTTACCTTCTCAGGATTTGGTCCCAGTAGTTGAACATGTGAGTCATCCTATACAGACTATGGAACTTTCTATCCACTCTGTCAATCCATTTGAAAGTTTAGATAAGACTCCTATCTCGGATGATCTCCTTCCTTTGGATGAAGTATTCCTAGAGTCTTTGATCCAATCTGACCTTCTTTTGGATGTTGGTTTAGTTGTGACTAAGTCTAACCTTGATTTTATTCATAAGCCTGATATTTCCATGGATTGGTCTTCTTATGCTGGTATTTTTGAGTTTTTGGACTCTCCCTTAGAACAACAATTCAGTGATCCTGATGAGTTTTATTTTTCTTATGAATTTTTCAACTCCTGTGATATTGATTTTGTTCCTGCAGACTCTACCTTCCTTTTTGATATTTTCTTTTCTTCTGAGGTTGATCTTACTGATTGTGAACCCTCAGGTCTTGTAACTATAGAGTCCTCTTTCGTTGATTATGCCTTGACTACACCTTTTGTAGAAGATAGCAAAGCCACATGTGTTTCTGCCAAAGTGACCTGCATCGGATATTTTCTTTTGAATGTGATTCTGATGTTGTTGTTTCTTGGAGACATGATTTTTATTTGGATTCACAACTATTTACTGGCCTCGCCTTGTTTTTCAAGCTGTAACTGCATTTGCATGTATCCTGCTCGCGCTTTTGAGCCTGATTCCGGCTTCCATGATTTTACCTCATTGTATAAGCCCTCATCTCTGTTCTCATCATCGCTCAGCCTTGTATCATTTTGACTTTGCATGATGACACCTTTTACCTTGAGGAGACATTCCCCAAGTGTCTTTATCCTGCTCATGTTCCTTGCATTATGCATAGGTTTGTTCCTTGCGCATGGAACTAGTTTCACCTGCCTATGACACTCGTCTCCTCGCATTTAGAGCATTCTTTCTGTTCTCCTTCGAGCTCGTTAAAAACAGTAAGGAGGTCATGAGTTGACTTTTTCGGACTCGTTAAAACTTCACAGGAAAGATATGGAGTTTTTTTAGGCCCAGGTCTGACTCCTCAAAACAGACTTGACTGCCGAGTAAACTTGTCCATTTAGGCTCGTTAAGAATATGTGAACGGGCATCCGCATTGGTGGTAGTTTACACTTTTTTCGGACCATGTGGAATAGTTACAAAAAAGGAGCACTCTCTTTTCTTCAGAATTGAGAAGAGTATTCTTAGGCATAGGTTTATGACTTTTCCAGACCTGAGGGACTAAACTTATGGAAAAGGAACACCCGGTATGAGCTTAGTTTTCTCTTTTTTGTGCTCTGGACCTAAACATGAAAATTTTTCTGAGCGTACTTTATGTCTTTGTCATGCTCTCTAAAACCTAAAGAACAAATCATCAAGTTTATTGTTGTAAGCCCCATTTCTCGTAATCAAATGGATCTTTCCAAGTGATCTTGCCTTCCTTCACACTCATAAAACTCAGGCTATATACTGCTTTTGAAGGAGCGTTGGGTAGGTGGTAATTTAACCTTTTTCAGACCTTCCTGATTAAGTACAAAAAAGGCACGCCTTACTTCTTCGAAAGCTAAGAGAGTTCTTATGTGGTTTGTTTTATACTTTTCAGCCTCAGGAGACTAAATTGGACAAAAAAGGCCCCCCCCTAGAGTCTTCTTTGGAGTTTCCAGAGTCTCTATGCTATGAAAACATTGTCGAGCATTCACTAATTTGGTCTCATAAAATCCATGAATCAGTGCTTTATAAAGCATTCTTTTGTCTCTTCTCCAAGCTTGGAAAAAATGAAGAAGGTCCTGAGTTTGCTTTATTGGAATCGTTAAACCTTTACAAGAAAGAGGGGAAGAGAAGTTCATTCACATGTATTTTACATAATGGCAACAAGTCTTGTCTCCTTGAACAAAGCACTAGTTTTGAGTCTATCAACAGTTAGGTCCTAGTATTTTGACCTTATCCCGATTCAGAGTTTTTACTCCTCCAATTGGTTTCTTTTCCAATTATATGGGGAATTTTTCAATGTTTCCTACATTGCAGATTTGTGTTGTTGGTATTTTTGTATCAAAATATTCTTAAGTCACTTTTATGTCATGCTCACTGTTCAAGAATTAAACCTTTTTCGGCCATTCTGCAGTTTCCTTGACCTTTTGTGTCGGCCATTACATGGTATCAGTTCATTACATCATGTATTCGGCGGTCCTTGTCGTGAAATTTTGTACCAATTCCAGATCCAATTAGTGTCAGACTTACCTCGTGTTGGATGATGAAGGATGCCTTAATGCCTTCCTTCCAACGGATCTCTTCCTATCGACTGCAACACCTCTTGCTCTGGGAATGAGATTTATATTTTTATGACAGTACCTTGGGGATTGCAATCATTAGTGGCAATTTCCCTCACTATTGAGTACTGGGAATACCTTACTGTCTCCTACTAAATGGATTCTTCAAGTGTTCAACTCCAAGTCCTTGTATTCACACTTTTTAGAAAGTACTAGGTACCTTGGGGACCATTTTCATTAATGGTGGTTTCCCTCCCGTTTGTTAACGGTTCTCATTATTGACCGGTAATCAAACGGTTTCCTCCATGTTCGACTTCAAATCCTTTATTCGCATGGTTAGGATTTGTACCTTTTTGGCGGTTTGGATTGAAGAACTTGGGCCGATAGTAGCATCATCATTTTTTTCTATTGCCTGAGTTGCGCAAGATCTTGTCACACTTCATATGAAATTTTCTGAGACATAGATCCACCTTGTATTCTTGTGGCTATGATTGATTGTTGAGCATGGATCCACCTTGTTCATTTGTGGCCATGACTCCTTTAGATTTGATATGCCGCCTTTTTGCATATTGAGTGACCATGATAGTTTCATCAGTTATACATATGTTGGATCCACCTGTATCTTTATGGCAATGTTTTGTATATGGACTTGTATGTCCTAGAGATCAATTTTGTTTGACATTTATCTCTCTTTTAGGTACCTTTGTTCGAGCCTTTTGATCTTAGATTCTCTTCTCTCTCCATACTCAACTGTTTCCTTTATAATGTATTTCGGCTATCATATTCCCCTCCAAACTCATACATTAGGGGGCATCTGTTATAGCCTAAAATGACACATCTCTTCCTGTGACCACTTTCCCATGATTTCGTTGCATGTCGACACGTCCATGACGACACTTCATGAAAGTCACTGAAAAAACACCTAACTTGGAGGACCCATATTCGGAGTTTTGTAACTCTGCTTGACCTCTTCTCTGCACCGTTGGAAAGGTATTTGAGTCAGATAAAATTTTCTAGAAGACCCCAAAGTCTGAAAATTCCCAAAAGTACCCTGAAAATAAGATTTTTTGATGTACACGTGAGTTTCTTTTAGGAAACCCGCGTGTTTCACTCGACTTGTTATATATAATACTCGTGTGTGCCCTAAATACACAACTATTTACATTGAAACCTGTGTGTACCTCCTGTACATGTGGCTGTTGTCTCTAAAACCCACATGTTTTTCCTGTAGATGTCAAAAAAATAAGTTTCTCAAAATTTAGTTAGTTTGGGTGGTTATGCAACTGACTCCTTCAGTTGTAACTACTTTGTCTTTGAACCTACCTATTAAAAAAGGTATAAATAGAGGTGGGGAGGTCCATGAGAGGGGACTTGAACCTTTGCATTGTTATGCTGGAGGAATTGGGGCTCTCTTTCCCTGACACCTTTTCCCTAGTGATCATATCCTTGTGTTGCAGAGATTGGAGGCTGAGTTCCTTGGAGAAGAGAAGCAATAGAACCAGATCAAGGTTTCATGAGGTGCCCAACTTGGAGAGAAGGTATATTTTTATTTCTTTTCATGATTAATAAAGATGTGATTTCCTTCTTCTTCCCAAATCATTGTTCAATGTGTGTTTGAATCTATATTTTGATCATATGATGATGTTAATTAGATTATTATTTCATGTTTATTTGATTAGCATTGCTTTATATGTGGTCATATTGGTTTGAGGAAGGTATAATTCGTTTTGCAGGTCTCTTGGAGCAAGAGGAGAAAGAAGAGGATTGAAGAGATGCTTGGATGAACCTTCGTTTGGCTAAGGTATGAACCATTCCAATCTCTTAACTTGTTTATATATACTTGCAGAACCATATGCATCTCTCTTTCAACCCCAGTACATTGATGGCCTCTTAAACCCTAGCCATAGGAAACTTCCTCTACAACATCCGTGATCAGACCAACCCATCCCATGAGAAAAGAAACCTCGTGAGTAAAGAAACCTAGCGCGTGAGGATAATAACCCATCCCATGAGCAAAGAAACCCAACCAATCGACATCAAACTGGGGTTATTGTAGTCATTTATGGGAGTGGAAGGATGAGGAAAGAAACCCATCTAGTTCTTAGTCTGAGCTAGAAACACAGAGCATAGTTGAGCAAAGCAATAAAGGAGACAATGAATAAAAAATCGGTGAGTCTTGAGCCCTAAATATATATTTTAGTCTTTGTCTCTAAGTTGAATTCATTTTCCCCATGGATAATTTTTATGTTCTTATTCATTTGTTTGACTAGATGGTGTATTCACCATGAGCATCAATTGAAACCCCTCACCTCATGACTTTTCCCTTTCTCACGTTATCCATTTTCCTCAATTGGTTAATCAAACCCTTTCATCAAACAAACAAGATTTATGTATTTGACATATTTGTGAAGAAATCCATCTTATACAATGGATAACCACAACAATAAACTAACCATACCTGATTGGAACAATTATTTCTATTACTTAAATTTGAAAAAAAAACTGTTACATATTCGATTCTGTCCAAAACATGGAGTCAAAATATAGACATGAGACCAAAATAGACCAAAAGAGGATAATATGAAGTAAAGTCCAAACAGATAATATGGACAGGGTTTCAACTGCCCATCCATTGTACATTGGCAGCTTATCTCGCATAAAAACATAGAGGGAAGAGTTGGTCCTACAATGAGTCATTATTACACCAAGCAGAAATCAAAGTAGGGATAGTTGGAGAGATCAGTTAAACTTCCTTGAGGACTCGATCTCTTCCTCATTTTCTTTGTTGGTGCCCTTCTCCTTAGATCACGATCTTGATTCCTAGCTCCCTGAGAACGTTGGAAGGGAGGCTTTGAGAGGCGGATAACATTTTTCATGTGAGCAAGGTTGCAGTTAGCATCTTCCTTGAACATGCTGATTGTAACTTTTACCATATCCTGAAAATTTTTCTTTCCCTCATGGATCTGGAGAGTATGAATTTTAGTCTCCAGTATTTATAAATAACTACACCGGGACCAAGCCAAAGATAGAATTCTCCGAACAGTTCATTTTCCATGGCAGTAATGGAATTGCAGATGTGAGTTAGGGTCTCCTCGTAGAAGATGGATTCCCAATAAATGTTTCCAACGTCTTTCCCTTGTGAAGTCATGGAAAAATAATTGGAGAAATACAACCTTTGAATGTTGAGTCGTGAATTATTGGAATGCTAGAGAGGGCGTTCGTAGGGGAGGAGAAGTGCCAAAGCAGACTAGACTGATCAACTATTGCAGATAGGGAGAACCAAAGAACCTTGTTTTCAGACTACTGCGAGGGGATGCAATCGATGATCCAAGATATCATCCTATTATACTAATTCACGTGTTTTTGAACGTCCTTTGAGTACCAATTCCAAGTGAACCACATCATGGCTGAGCAATCGTGATAGGCCTTCAAGTACTGAATCTAAGTGATCTGAGATATGGTGAAGATACTCCTCATTTCCTTGGCAGAGAGGAAATCAGATGACATGCGCGAGGCTCTGTCATTGCAGGTGGTAAGAAATATTTAAGCATGGTGGGTTGTGTGGGAGGGGCTTCCACTTTCCTTGGCATGTGCCACATCCCCCTCACTCCATCTGTCTCCCCTACAATAATTGCCCGCATCGGGGAATTGAAGATGGACTTTGCTGCTGTGTAGAATGTGGATTTCGTAATGGTGTTGCTTCTACACACCAAGTCAGATATTATATTGTGTAATAATATACCATTTCCCCTAGTGTCACGTTGCTGGGTTAATGGGTCCAATGAAATATACTTATGGCCCATTTCTCAAAGGGTTGTGGCACTAGCACTAGGTGTATTGACATCTTTTTCTGACACGATGGTTGCCCAAATCAATTTAAGGTTAAGAATGAAGGTTATAGGATAGTCGAGAATGAAGGTTAAGTTACTAATTTAAACAGTCCCAACATCATGGCCAAATTACAAGTTTGTTATATCCAAAAATGAAGACCATACAAATTTCCACTTAGGCTGTCATTTTCATAATAGAGTAGTATAAAGATATCATCAAATACAATTTCATGTGTGTTGTCCATTGATTTTATGTAGGGTAGAATTGTTATCTACTCAGTCCACCATTTCCAAGAAATGGACCCTCAATCCAAAGAGATGACAAGACCTTCAAAACTGAATTTTAAGCCCACACCGGCCCTTCACAAGCATAGCCATGTTAGAACCTACAGTACCGGATTTGATGTCCCTTTTTACTGTATCGTTTTCCATTAGAATAAAATGCCAATACATCATCGAAATGAGAAAAATGATTTAGACTTAATGGCATCCAAAATAGCATTAGGATATGACTTTATATGGATTTAGAAGATAGGCATATTTGACTCCAAACTGGATTCGGTTTGCATGGACTATAGATACCTTTAATAAATATGGTTATGGAAAAAAAGGAAGAGGGTCGATTTAGCAACGATTTTTTGAGGTAGATATTTGTTTATTTAAATACATTCATGGTAAGCATGCAAATATATCTTCTTTCTACAAGAATTGATTTGTCTATGCTTAACATCAACACTAAAGATTAAATCTGAAAACTAGCATCTCCTAAGAAAATTGCTAATATCCCTATTCTCTTATGTTAAAATTATAATACTATTCAATTTCTTTGGGTGCTCTTTTATTTGGGCACAAAGCTTCAGTATTAGAAACATTTTGTCAACAATTTTCCCTTGTCATATGTCACAAAGTCCTTGAAATCTTTTCATAGATTTCAAGAAACTTTTGCATTATGTTTCTTCTTAATGACGGTGACTTCTAGAGGACTTGACTCCTGATTTTTCATTCATCAAATCATTGAAGTGATTTAATGCAAAAAATTGTCTTCAATCCTTAAATGTCATTAAGCTTCATGTACTTCTTTGTTTTTCAACATCATAGGTTGTCAATATAAATCAACATAATCTCACTTCTAAAGAGATCATCCAAATTTTCTGTTGTCACAACCCGGAGTCATAGACACACCAAATTTTTATTATTGGCTAATTTTAGAATCAACTAACCTTAGGCTTGGAATTTCCCCTTTCGGTTCATATTCCAGTCAACTTCTGGTTTACAAGTCTATTATAATCTTTGTCTATTCTTCAAGTAGTCCTTGTCATCAATGACCTTTTGGTAGTCTTCAACCTTTCTCTTTGGCACAAGGATATGAATGTATGTCTAAAACCTCGAGTCTGTCACCTTCATGAGATCATTCTCCATGGACACCAAAGGAAACAAATGCTACAAAAAATGTTTTCCCGTGTTTCTTTAATTATTATCATCCACAATTACCTTTTTGTTTAATGTTATAAGATCTCAATCTCATATTTATTAGTAGCATTTCTCTAGGAATCCTTTCCATAGCTAAACTTGCTGATGTTTATCTATATTCATTTAAGCTCATAACTCATATGTGCTTCAAGGTTCCTTAATTAATGAACACTCTATGTTATCCTAAATTACGAGAAACACCGAGTGAGGCCCTTATTCAACAAGATATTGTGTCTGCATGACACCATTGTCAACAAATGTTCTTCCAGATATGCAATTAGATGAGCTTTTATGACTGCTCCAAAGTCTGTTCAAATTCCTCAAATGTGTCCTTAAGATAAGTCAAATCTCATCCTCCTTGTTTATGAATACGCTCAGCTCCAAATAAGTTTTCAAATGACCTTTAACAACAAATAATCAACGGACCTATAACTATTCTATATACAGTTGAATTTTTTTTTCTCCATGAAGTTCAACAATGGAAAATGTCACAGAGGTCTTGAAGATGAGAAGCTATCCCAATTTGTTGTCACAACTTAGGTTCTTCAAGTCTAGACTACAATATCCTTAATTATGGAAGCTCTTAGTCATGTTGTGACATTTTGATGTTAAGAGTATATTTTAGGAGAATCTCATCAAATCTTCAATTAGATAATGTTCAGTATCATTAGGATTGTTGTTGTTCATAATCACTACTCATGCTTCTTTTGTTGACTTGTTTAGCTTTCACATTTTCTCCTCCCGGGCTCGTGCTTCCACTTGTCTTCATGTCTATCTTGTGCATCAATCAATGAAAACATTAATCTTAATCTGCATTCAAGGCATATTTTTCACATATCTTATGTTCACAAGAATACTTAACATCCAATTCCATAAACTTGTTCTTTACTCTTGGCTCAACAAGAAGATAAGTAATAGTGTTGCTGCAAGTTATCTTCTTGAAACTCAAATTCCTCACGCTTTTTTATTTAAAATAAACATAAGACTTTAAGTAAACTTTATGCAAAGTATGAACTCAGCCACAAGATTTGATCCATGGTTACCCCTGGGCTTATACTGGGTCACTTTCAGTTTGTCTCGATCATCCTTCTAAGAATTGTGGAGCTAAAACTAACACCTCAATTGTTTCCTCCTTCTGATCCTTACTAACCTATGGTTATTCATGAGTACAAGTCTCTCCAGATATGACTTTTATTTTCCAAATGTTCCTTTGTTTGGCTGCAACATTAGCTTGCTTAGCTAATCTGAGTAGTACATGATGACATGTACTTTCTTTTTCCTCATTTTGTTTGGACATATCATTGAACAAATTATTTTCAGTGTTCTCTTTCATTTTACATACCTCGATAACCTTTTGTCTACATTTGCTTGCGATATTCCAATACTTAATGCATACTAAATTGCAAGTGCTTATTTTCCTTTTGTGAGCATGAAAACTACAATTGACAGCCTTATGTCCAAAATCATGATAGGTGTAACAATAACCAAGAAAAATTCTTTCATATCTTAATATCGACCTCCTTGGTTGAGTGCTTCTTCCATGTTCATTTCCTTTCTTTTTATTTTTCTTCATGATTGTAGTTGTTTGCATTCTTCTTGCTTTCTTCATTACTGCTTGGACTTCTAAGAACTTGATCATAAGTTCTTGGCTTCATGTCAACTTCCTTCTTTCCATGAATTACTTCTTTCCTACTATCATAACCAATCCATGACTTATCTGATGGATATCTTTGGGAATTAAGAATATCATCAAGGAATGAAGAGCTCTTTTCAAATTTTAATTTTGTGACTGCTATCCTTTTCAACTAATTTTTAGAGAGACAAATTCAACCTCCCTTACTTGACACATCTCATTCTTTTCTTTTAGTTGTTCTTCCATCAATGAACTGATTTACTCATTCCAAATGTATGCAAACAATACAACATTGAATATGAGGAGTGAGGAATAGGAATGATGAGCTAGCATCCAACTAGTAACATGCATAGAATTTCAAATATATTGTTAATTGCACTTATATATTTCACCTATGCACATAGTACACTCTCTAATTTGACTGGTCATTACCGTTGTTGCATGCAATGAAGTTGTGTGATAATATTGAACAAAATTGAACATCTCATAATATTCTCACTTCATTCATGCCCCAAAATAGTAGTTACCCAAAATCTCAAACATGTTTCGACTGCATGATTCTTGGTTCAATAAGTATTGTATAGAAAAATGGATGCTTGGTTTACTTTGAAATTAATTGCTTAGTCTTAGTTGAAAAGATATTTGTAAGAGAAGTTGTTACTTAGTATTGTTATTATGGATCTTGGTCAGTAGGCCAAGATGATGAAGTGTGATGACCTCCTCTCCTATATGGTTAAGTCAGGTTGTTTCTCAAGGGGCTTGACACCCCTTGATGATATCACCAACACTTAACCTTCATGGGAAGTAGGAGAACCAAAGGATTACTTCATCCAGTTAAGACATTCCTATATGGTTATGATGAAAACACTTATTGTATGGAACATGTGGACTATATACCTCAAGAGAGAACACCTTGTTGATTACTTGTGTCCTTGTATTTCTCACAAGAATTGAGAATTGTTCCACATTAATATTTTTCCATGCAGAGGGATGAGTGTATCTTTTTTCCATGTTAATGAGTTGTACCAGTTTAATTGTTGGAGAAAAATCTATTGGCAATAACAATTATGAACAACTTGCACAATTAAACTCTAAAATTGAAACTAAACATATAGCAATTCAAACTAGCAATAAAATGCAACACCTTGAATTAAGTTATCCTTCACTTGTTGTCTACAACCCTCTTCCTGGACCATTTTTTTATAGACTTATGAGATACGTGCTTACCTTAAACCCTCTCTCTCTCAAGGTATGATCTCGTTCCTTGGTGACTTGTTTCTTGAAATACAAGGTCTGATCCTAAATGTGTTCGAGTATCAAGAAGGTCTAAACCAATATCTTTTGATACTAAGTTCTGATTATTTTACTGGTCTTGAAGTTGCTTTTGTACTATTGTTACTATGTATCTTAGGGACCAACTTTAGCACAAGAATCATGGAAGAGTGCTAAAGTTGAAAGAGATGAAAATTATGTTTAAATTATGTTGCTGCTTCGCATCTAGCACAATGTTGTAAACTTTACTCCTCGATGCATATTTTCCTCTCTAACATTTTAATTGTTTTCTTTGCAACTCTCATGGTTTCATGATTCTTTTATTTCTTTTCCATTGCTATAACAAGTCCATCAGTTTCCACATAAATATCATCTTCAATATTCTCCCTATCATTTTTGTCAACAAAATATTCTTCAATTTCTCTTATGATCATAAATTACATAATTTTATTGTATTGTAGCGATACATACAAGGGTTGATTCCATCCCGTGGAATCACACATCATCACCTATTAAAATTCTTCTTAGATTAGATGCTGATTATGGTGGTGTCTTCTTTCGAAAATTGGAAGCAATTGTAGAATTAGCAATTGAATCTAAACATATAGAAATTCAAACCTACAATAAAATGCAACACCTTGAATTAAGTTCTCCTTCACTTGTTGTCTGCAACCCTCTTCTTGGATTTTTTTGTTATAGCCTTCTGAGATCCGTGCTTATCTTAAACTCTTTCTCTCTCTCAAGGTATGATCTCGTTCCTTGGTGACTTGTTTCTTGAAAGACAAGGTCTGATCCTAAATGTGTCTGAGTATCAGGAATGTCTAAACCAATATCTTTTTATACTAAGTTCTGATTATTTTACTGGTCTTGAATTTGATTTGTACTATTGTTACTGTGCATCTAAGGGACCAACTTTAGCACAAGGGTCATGGAAGAGTGCTAAAGTTGAAAGAGATGAAAATTATGCTTAAATTATCTTACTGCTTTGCATCTGGCACAATGTTGTAAACTTTACTCAATTGTTATTGATGTACTATTATGCATTTGGATCACATCATCTAGTTTGGATCTTATCCTTATATAGTTATGATAAAAATATATGAAACAATGTACCTTGAGAGAGATAATAGTTTAAAGTCCTTGCTCTTGTTGGTCATATGTGTAAAAGGTGTTTGTTGCTTACCCATAGCTATATTTGTCCTTGGAAATGGGAATTATTATGAGGTAATCTGAGTTTTTTTACAAGAAGTTATGATATCATCCCATCTCTTCGTTTGTTAATGTGTATGACTTAGAAAAAATTTCATCATTCACAGAGGAAAAATATAAATTAAGAATTGTTCCACATGAATCCATGCAGAGGGATGAGTGCATATTTTTGCCATGTTAATGAGCAAAAAACAACTTGGCAACAACTATGCATAGTTTGGCAACAACAATTATGAACAACTTGGCAACAATTATGCTAGATTGCTGGAGAAAACTCTATCGGTGACAACAATTATGAGCAACGTGCACAATTAAACTCTCAAATGAAACTAAACACATAGCAGTTCAAACCAACAATAAAATGCTTACCTTAAACACACACTCTCTCAATATATGATCTCGTTCCTCAGTAACTTGTTTCTTATAAGATAAGGTATGATCCTAAATGTGTCTAAGTATCAAGAAGGTATAAACCTGTCTATTTTGATACTAAGTTATGATTATTTTACTGGTCTTGATTTTCCTTTTGTGCTATTGTTATTGTGCATCTCAATGACCAACTTTAGCACAAGGATCATGGAAGAGTGCTAAAGTTGAAAGAGATGAAAATTATGTTTAAAGTCCTTGATCTTGTTGATCCCATGTGTAAAAGGTGTTGGTTGCTTATCCATAGCTAGATTTATCTTTGGAAGTGGGAATTATTATGAGGGAATTATTTACCCTTAACTCAGAAGACATTCATTGTCTAGCAGATGCAATATACCCAACTCTATCATCCATTTGGAAAGAAAGATGGAAAAGGGAAACTACCATAGGATTACATATTGAGGAGGAAAAAATTTGGAATAACAAAGCACAGATGGTGCGTCCTCCTTGTTTCATCCTCCATTTTTAGGGGATAGTGAGATAGAAGATTGGAGAAATTATTTAAAACTTGGAAATAAAATACCAAATTTAATTTGTACAATAATTATATGATAATAAAAATACCATGTGGGGTGCCCTTCAAATATGGTTCTATCCCTGGGAAAGAAAGAAATCTTCCAAGTATAGCACCATTGGGCTCTTTCCTTTGAAATAGTGTGCATCCATTTTTCGGTTTTTCAATAAGCAAAAGATTGTATGTACAAAGTTTCATCCATATTCACAATATCCACATAATACATATTTGTACATTTATATGACAATTAGAAAATAGTTCTTGTACTTCCAGATAATAATATAACTGACTCTAAATCATTATAGGTACCAACAAATAGGTACTTGTTGTATCTATATTCCTCAAGTGAGGAATATAGATTAGAAGGGTTTGAAAAGCGAGACATCTATTACAATATCTAATAGGTCAAGATTAACTAGAGGTGAAAAGGTAAGGAGAAAATTTCGTAGATGCATGGAATTTTTTATTCATGAATGAGGATCATGTGATTATGCTAATGAGAGCATAGGTGACATTGAGTTTCCCTTGAGGTATAGACATATTTTCAAACGATGGCTACCCATGGAGAAACCCTAAGTGGACACCGATTTATTTCTCAATGGGAGGATTTATCGCATTGCTCCATCATCTTTACCTAGATTGGGGCTATTTTCCATGGATGGAATAATGGTAAAATATGGCATTGAAACTGAATTGATGGAGTATGTCGGACCAAGATACAAATACAATGAATCGTTGTTGTTGGTATGATATAAGTGTAGCATGTGGAGATACAAAGTTGCAACAAATTATATACAACTACTAGACAAAAATATGAATAAAGGAGCTACTATGTATATTGATGGAAGGCCAAAAGATTCCGGAAATATCGTAGGGTTTATAAATAGTACACGACCAGTGACAACACATAATCCACACAATTGCATATTTAAGGGGCATGAAGGAAATTGTGTATTCGTATGTGCAACAAAATCATTAGTTGCAGGTGAAGAGTTGTTGATCGATTACAATTTGACTCGAATAGATGCAGTGCTTGCTATTATGGGAGTAATTATCTTATACAACATTTAACTCAACCTTTGATCGATGAATTACCATTTTTCTCTTGCAACATTTTTAGTTATATGTACTTTTCATTATTAACATTTCTTGATTCTTGTATTGTGGCAGGGTGATCGTGGCCAGATGCCACAAGCAACTAGATCCAATGAGGTAAAAAACAATGTAATAGTAACCACAATTCATGATTATATTACAACTGTTAATATTTGACCATTTTTGTGCTTATGATCTCAATATTTCAAGATGATATCATGCTTATTATATTGTGGCAGGGGGGTACTCAAAACACACCTGCAGCTTCTGGTCAGGTAAACATGACTGTTATATTAACAATAAATGTTTTCTTCATTAATCACGTTTATTAGACATGGTTCAATTTTTACTTTTCAATATGAACTTGTATTGCTTCTCGTATTGTGGCAGGATGACCGTGGGAAGTCACCATTGGTGTCGTATCAGGTAAATGATAGCGCAATAGTACCTAAACATGATTAAAGCAATTATTTTTATTATTATATGCATGTTATTTTTTTGACGTGAATTTTTGTAATGATAAAAATAAATTAGCTGCTTTTATTGATTGATGTTTGTAGAGAACACCACATCAAGATGATGAGGTGGTCGCCGAGGAAGATATATTTTATTCAGTTGACCCAATGGAAACAGTGAAGAAGGATTTGAAAAAGTCCAATCAAGAACTTCTTAGACTGATTGTAATCAGACCCAAAACTGAAGAAATCGAAGCAAGAATTGATGACTTGAGGTAAACAATAGAACAATACGGGGCAAGTGACATATTTGAAATATTTTACAAACTATGAAATATATTCATTTATCTTATTTTAGTTCTCTTTTTTTTGATATGATCTAATCAATTAAAGTTTTCATTTTGTAGGATTTTTTGGATATAACACTTGTGCATCGAGTACAGGCTGTAGAGGGCGGTAGTGGTAGTAGCTATGGTTCAACACATCGTCAATATACTGTACCAACATGGTTATTTGATTCTCCTGATTGACGATCCCCTTTAGATTCTACGACCTCACCAGATGTTGGAGATCAACATGGCCCTTCACCCACTACTACTTCACTGGATGTTAGAGAGGAGAGTAGCATCGAATGTGAAAGTTGCTATCTTGAAGCAATACATGTGGTTAGCAGGGGATCATTTCCCGTTACCTTCTTGGTAGACAATGATTGTGTTCCAATCAAGATACAGGAGATTACAGGTATTATTTAATTAGTTCAGTGTTTTTTTCATGTAATTCAAAGCCACATACCTCAAATTATTTTTAATTAATGATCATATTGTTTTTGTAGGAAATTTTTTTTTTATAACAACATGCATGAAAAGGCATTGGATATTTTTGGGCCTACCATTCGTACACAGTGTAATTCCCAAAATGAAAAGTTTAAAGATGATCTAATGAACCACATGGTCAGCTTGTTTGGTGATACCTTCAAAAAAAAGGTGTCACACAACAACTAGCTTAAATTTGAAATATGTCAGGGGAGATTAAAGGGATAATTTGCAAAATTAACCCTAATTATGAGCATCCTCCAATGAATCCATAGAAGGAGTGGAAGGCGCTCATGGATGATGCAAAGGAGAAGGAATTGAGAAAACAAGGAAAGACTCTGCCACTTGGTTCAAGAAGGTATGACACATATCATATTTTAAATGAAAAATGTTCATTTTTTTTTTACTTTTAAATATATTTGAGTTGCGATATCTAACATATTTGAAACCTTTCATAGGCTCTCTGACACCTCTAAAGCAACAAAGGAAAGAGTAAAAAAACATGGCCAATACAAACTGGTCTAGGGTGGATATCAAAAACTAAGATCACAAATTGTGAGAATCAAACAATCATTATTTGTAGCCAAATTTTTTCTAAATGTAGTGAACAAATAATTGATTTATCACAAGCAATATTCATGGTGTTATCCATTGTAGGGAAATTATTTTCAAGAGGCATCCACTAAAAAAGACTTGAGGCTTTGCTTCAAGTACAATTTTCAACATGTGCTGGAACGCCAAAAAATCTTTGGGAAACCCCCAATTTCCCCATTGACGTACACAGGGGTAAATAAAACCAATAAGGCCATCATTATAATGCACTTGTGTAATCTATTCATGAATGATTACATCAAAAAATAAATGTCTTTTTTTGTTTTCAGGGTGAGAGAAACAAAAGAAGCGAGGGTAGCGGTATCGAACATGTACCACATGAAGGTGGGGAGCTTCTTCATGGTGGTGGCGAGAATCCTAGCCATTCAGGTATGTATGCTATAAAACAACAGTATTTAATATCATTTTAAATATATGATTGATGATGTGTACTAATAATTTTTTTTTTGTGAATGGTAGAGCATGTACCTGCTCATGATCAACTACAAGAGGAACAAATGGCAAAACTAATGAACACTCCAGTTGTCTCAGCTAATCAGCCAACAGGTAAAGATCATTGTAATGATATTGGAAATAATGAAATATGTATCTCAATAATAACTACACATTTATATCTATATAACTGACTTGGTTTTTGCAGATGACACCCGTTTCCAGTGTCGACCTCCATGCCCTGCTAATCAACATACCAGAAGTATGGTACATGAGAGCATGCCCACACAATCAATAGAAAGAGATGGAACAACAACTATAGTGGGTCATCACAACGAATATGATGTCCCCATCTTGGAGTTTTTGGAAACAAAACCAAAAAAAAAAAAAATGTAGTTGTGTAGATTTAAGATTTGTATTTGACTCTGTAAATACATGGAATATTTAGAGTTTTGTTACAAGTTTCTTGATTTAGTCGGTGCATGGTCATATTTTAGAATTGAGGTTTATAATGTGAATATTATTGCTTAGTTCATATTTCTGAATATGTGTGACATATTTTGAGGACTATGGTTATCCTCAAGGGGCTGGCCACCCCTTCCCGAGTTAACCTGAGGAAGATGAGATGACCATATACTTTATAATTGGTTTAGATCTAATATATTCATGTTATTGTTATTTCAACATTGTTGTATTTCATTAACAACTTATATATGCTATATATTGCTAATGTTATTACTGTTTTTCTTTTTAGTACTTTAATGATTATTGCATCTCTCTGTTTGATAGTATTGTGTTGATTAAAACAATTAATATACCTATATTTGTTCTTTTTAAAATTTATATGTGAAATGTTTGTTCACTTTGTTGCATAGATTATTTTTGAATATGTATGGCATATTTCGAGGACTGTGGTTATCCTCAAGGGGTTGTATACCCCCTGTTGTCTTAACCTAAGGAGGATTAGATGACCACATGAGCTTCCTTATTGAGTGATGATGATTATGAGCTTCCAATATTTGCATGAGACACATGAGATGTCTGACCATATACAGTTGAGAAGCTCAATAAACCTACCCTCACTCTGACTTGATGTGCATGGGCCTAGTATGATGTGATGTTTCCTTGTTATGTTACATTGACTTGCATGTTTACTTGTATTTGATGTTTAGCCTTGTGGTGACTCGTGCTTGGCCCTTGCATGGTAACATTGAGCTATACAAACCTTAAATGTTGATGCCCAACTTGTTGATGACTAGCGTGATGCCTTAGTATTGATGTCCAGCCTTGCCTTGTCCTTAATAGCCCTCCTTAGGTGCCATCCAGCTTAGCACTACCTTATATGACTTTTTTGGAGTAATTGTTGTCATTTTTTTATTGTGAGTTGGTCGTACTGTTGTGCTGCTACTGTTTTTTTAATTGTGAGGGTTGGATGATATTTTTAGGGTCTTTTCCAGTTCTAGGTTCTCTCATTTCATAGGTATGTTGGTATAGTTGAGTCTCATGCAAGTAACCTGACTCTAAGAGGTTGGAGTCCGTTTAATACAAGGATTTTTTTCTGAGGATAAGGGAGTTCTTCCCTAATATCTGATGTTGAGTTTATAATTGGTTTAGTTCTGATATATATTGCTATATATATATATATATATTATTTTTTTTCTACTGTTATTACTGTTATTGTTTTCAGTACTTTAATGGTTATTACAGCTCATTGTTTTTGGGACACGCTGGATATGAAGGACATTGAGGTATGGTTTTTCTTTTATACAAAAAATACATAATTTTATTGTATTGTAGCGATACATACAAGGGTTGATTCTAGATCCTTATAGTTTGTAAATTTGAAGGCCATATTTGTTGGCAAAGGATTCTCTCAAAAGGAGGGGGTTGATATTGATGAGACCTTTGATCCAATTTCAAGAGATTTTGGGATGCATGGGAAAGACCCAGGTTTACTCCATGTCTCTTTGTTTCCATGCACGATTACCTTTTATTAATCCTATTTTTGTTTTATCTGCAATTAATTAAAGTTATGCTAATATAATCTCTAACATGTTCGGCAAGAATTTCCAGCTCAACATAGCATGGCTCTTCATCAAGCTTCACCCATGGGAGAGGTTCTTATGCATGAGGGCACATCGCTTAAGAAAACATCAATAGGTAAGGTGCATTTCTTCTTCTTTCAATTTATAACTTTTTCTTTGCTTTCATTGTTCATAGTCTTTTATTTTGGGGTTTCAACTCTTTTTATTCATTTTTCACTACTTTTAAGTTTGCTTATATCCTCTCCTTTTGTTATCATTATGTGGGTTTTCTTAATCATTTCTCCATTCATTGGGGACTGAGTTTCTTCACTTTAACAATGCTTCAAAGCTTCACAACTTTCAACTTTGTAAGGTTATTCATGATTATGATTCTTTTAAAGAATTTTTCATTATCATTCTTCTTATGGATACTTTATGGTACTTCACTACTTCATGTGGATTCAAGATGTTATGGTGTTTTCACATTAACATTTATCTTCAACAAACCAATTTTGTATTCAATAAGTCACCATCAAATATATTCTAAGGTTGACATCAATGACAACTAAAATGTCCAACAATGAAATCATTAGCATGCAAATGCTTTGAATGACAATGTTTATGGTTTTGTTTTCACTGTTTATTGTGGTGATTGGTTCTTACCTCTTGAATGACATAAACCTAGTACAAAAAAGTGATAATATGCTAGAAATGGTAACCTACACCGATATCTATCCTTTAAAAAAAATTGTGTTTTTCTTTTGTTCTCCATTGTCTTCCATTCAACCAGGCCTAAGATCGTCAATCTATTATTTGTTTCATGAAAAATTTCAGAACTTGTACAATGTTCAACCAATTAACCTTGATTATTAAAACATATCTTTTGTGAGACATTTATGCCACAATTATATCCTTTCATTTATTTGGAGTTGTAGGTATTGAAATGAACTTAAGATTAGGCATTAATGATTTGTTCTATTAATCTTGATGCCATAGTAGTGCTATGTATGGGTTCCATATTCTTGTCATTTGACTTATTCTATTAATATAAAATCAAACTTCATACCTCATCATGTTGAAATATTGTAACTTTGAAGAATATTCTAAATGTATTTTATTGTTGTAACCTATCCAAAAAAATGTATTCCTTCGTCAGGATGTTACTGTTGTATTTGGTCATGATAGAGTCATGAGGTAAAACCTAAGTTGTAAGTCTGGTCAATAGAACCCTCCATAATATAATATTATATTATTTTGTGTCTTCCTAGGTGAAGTTGGCCCAATAAGTTTGTTGGGGCTCACCTGTTAGGGAAAATGTCAAGTGGAAGAAAGAGTATAAATAGAGGAGGTGTGTTCCTCATTTGAACACAAACGCACACACTTGTGTATAAAGCATAGGAGAGAGAGAGAGAGAGAGAGAGAGAGAGAGAGAGAGAGAGAGANATAGAGGAAGTTTTGTTGGGTTTTCTTCCCCTTGAGGGTTTCCCAGGATAAATTTGTGTCCATCTTATGATTGTGTTTCTTTCAGTGATCATGCATATGCTATTGTTGTGAAATTGAATTGAATACTAATGATATATAGATAATAATATGGAATATTAACATGGTATCAGATTTATCCTGAATAAAACAACTTTCACAAGGTGAAACTCTCTCTCCTCTCCCTTCGACAAGAAATTAGGGTTTCTGTCGAAGTTGGAATTTTGAAGATCAGATTGCATAGAGTGCATCTATTGAGCCCTGGATCAAACTTTTTGAGTGGGTATATCTCTGAGAAAGTCAAACCCTAGTTTGGATTTGGACCATAAAACTTCAGAAAACCAAAAAACCAGAAAATTGCAGAAACTACAGATCAGAATATTGCAAGTTAATTTTGAGAGGTTAAGATTTGGAATATCCTGAAACCAAGTGTACCAATCAACTCCCCTCAGTGAAGCGCATCTCTTGGCAAGGTTAGTATTTCATTTTGAGAAATTTCATTTTTTAGTGACCTTCTATATAAGATGGCCCCAAGCACTAAGATTGAGGGCAAGCTAGAAGGCATAGAAAATTTCCGAGCATGGAAATATAGGATTGGTATAATTATTAGAGAGAATTATCTTGACAAATACATCAAAGGAGAAGTTGTAGAACCTAAAGAGGATGAAGCTAAGGAGAAGCACAAGAAGGACCTAATTAGGGAAATGAGGATCATTGTTGAACATATCAAAGATCACTTGATTCCTCAAGTCTCATCCAAAGAGACCCCGAAGGAGATGTATGAAGGAAGGAACATCAATAGAAATATGAACTTGAGATCTCAATTGAAGAGCATCAAGATGAGCTAAGGGGAATCCATTCAAGACTACTTCACAAGGGTCTCCCAATTTAAGGATCAACTAGAATCCATTGTAGACTCCCTTAATGAAGATGAACTAGCTATGAATCCTCTCAATGGTTTCTTTAGACCTTGGGATTCATTCATACAGACTATGTATGCCAAAAAGGAAAGCATGAAGTTTGACATTGTATGGGAAGATTGCATCCAAGAGGAGGCTAGAGTATCCAATAGAGAAGCTCGACTAAAAGAATATGATCAAGCCTTAGCCACCAATACCAAAAGAGGAAGAAGTCAATCTAACTTCAATAAGGAAATCCACAAGGAGTCTCGACCTCCCAAGAGGTTCCAAAGGACAAGAGGAAACAATAAGAGGAAAGACTACTCCAACTTTCAATGTTACAATTGTCACAATATAGGACACATTTCCAGAGAGAGACCATTAAATAAAGAATAATATAATAATAAGAAAAACAAAAGACATCATGCACATCTAGATGAAGATGAAGATGAAGAAGAATACGGACCTCGAAAAAAACAAGCAAAATAAGAAGATGCAGAAGAGTATGTATTATTCTCTACACTCTCTGGGTTTGTGACACCCGGAGAAGATACATGCCTTATTGATAGTGGTGCTTCAAAGCACATGACATGAACAAAGAAAACTCTGTCAAAAATTGAAGAGAAGAAATATCCTCAGAAAGTATCATTAGGAGATGACTATCAATATCCTATCAAAGGTATTGGTGAAGCAAGCTATAAGCTTGATTCTAGAACTCCCAGGAAGATGAAGGAAGTCTTATATGTACTAGGTTTGAAAAATAACTTACTTTCTATATCAACATTAGATAAGAAAGGATATAGGGTTACATTTATATATGGAAAAGTACTTATGTGGCCCAAAATAAAATCAATTGAAGATGTAGTTGTCATTGGTGAAGAAGAAGGAGAATTATATAAACTCAAGGGACATTTGGAAACAACCCTTGTTCATGAGATCACTAGCCCAAGTGAACTATGGCATAGGAGGCTTGCTCACATAAACTACAAAGAAATACCCCATGTGAGCAAAGTAGAAATAGGCTTACCAGATTTGAAGATTGATCATGAAGGCACTTGCAAAGGATGTGAAAGAGGAAAGAATATCAAGAATCCATTTATGAAGAGTAAAACAAAGACTAAAGGTACGTTGGAATTAATTCATTCAGATGTATGTGGTCCAATTCCCTCCACATATTTGAGTGGTCATGAATATTATGTTACATTTATTGATGACTATTCAAGAAAGACATTGATATATTTCTTGAAAACAAAGTATGAAGTATTCAGAAAATTCAAGGAATTCAAAGCCTTGATAGATAATCATTAAGAAAGAAGAATCAAGATACTCATAACTGACAATGGTGGAGAATATACTTCAAAAGAGTTTGAAGCATTTTGTAAAGAAGTTGGAATCAAGAGGGAACTAACCACTCACTACAATCCTCAACATAATGACGTTGCAGAAAGAAAGAATAGGACCATTATGGAAGCAATGAAGAAAATGATACATGATCAATATCTTCCTATGTATCTATGGGATGAAGCAACAGAATAGTAGTTTATGTGCATAATAGATTATCCCATAATGCCCTTGGATTCAAGACTCCTAAATAAATGTTCACAGGAACGAAGCATGAAGTAAACCATCTCAAAATATTTGGTTGATGTTCACATTTCGAAAGAAAAGATAACCAAGTTGGACCCTTCTGGAAAGAAGGGAATATTTGTTGGATACTATGAAGTCTCCAAAGTCTTTAGAATATACATTCCAGGATTCCATCACATGGAGATGAGTAGGGATGTAACATTTGATGAATAAGCAGCTCTCAAGAGATTCAGAAAGTACCAACATGAAGAAGTATACGAAGAAGATGTGCCTCCTAGAAATGTAGAAGATACACCCTCCCCTGAAAATGAAACATTAGAGGACCATGATATTCTAGAACCTAAAGAACCTCCTACTATGAATATATCACAAAAGAGAAAACTTGCTTGGTTAAGAGAAATTATACAAGAATCAGAGAAGTATGGGGCTCCAGAAGGCTCCACAAGAGTAAGCAAGAGACCAAAGCCATTATCCAGTTATGTAGCTTTGATGTGTGATCTTGTAGATCATGAACCTACCAGTTATGAAGAAGATGTATAGAAGAAAGAATGGGTAGAAGCAGTGATGAAAGAATACCAATCAATAATGAAGAATGATGTTTGGGATATAGTTCTAAAACTGTAAGGAAAGAATGGTATAATCCAAGTGGATCTACAAGATAAAGCATGAACCTGATGGAAGTATTGAGAATAACAAGGCAAGGTTTGTGGCTAGAGGATTCTCTCAGAAAGAGGGAATTGATTATGAAGAGACATTTACGCTAGTAGAAAGGTACACTTCCATCAGAACCATCATGGCACTTGCATCCATGATGAAGTGGATTTTACACCGATAAGTTGAAGAAGGATCTGTATGGACTAAAGAAATCTCTTAGAGCTTGGTATGGAAGGATAGATAGCTTCTTGATGAGCTTGGGATTTACCAAAAGTAAAGCGGACCCTAACCTTTACTTTAAGGTTATGGATGATGAACCTGTCATATTATTACTGTATGTGGATGACTTATTTCTGACAGGAAATGAGAAACATATTGTAGAGTGCAAGAAGAAGCTCACCGAAGAATTTGAAATGAAAGACCTTGGATTGATGCACTATTTTTTAGGTCTAGAAGTATGGCAAATCCTAGAAGGAACCTTTCTCAACCGGGAAAAGTATGTTGTATATATCTTAAAAGGATTTGATATGTTGGATTGTAAATCCATGGACACACCCATGGATACCAACCTGAAGTTGTTATTTGATGAATCGTCAGAGTTAGTGGATATGACTCAGTACATACATAGTATTGGGTCGTTGATGTATCTGACCAGTACCAGGCCAGATATATGCTTTGTTGTGAACACCCTGAGTCAGTATCTAGTTAAACCTAAACGTGTTCACCTGATATCTGCAAAGCATGTGATGAGGTACCTGAAAGGTACAATATAATTTGGTCTACATTATGATGGAGATCATGACTTCAACTTGTATGGTTATATAGATGCAGATTGGGATGGAAGTACCTCAGACAGGAAGGGCACCTTAGGTGGATGTTATTATCTAGGATCCGTCATGGTCTCATGGTTTAGCAGGAAGTAGTCCAGTGTTTCTCTTAACACAACTGAAATAGAGTTATAGAAGCTTGTTCTGCTAGTTGTGAAGCCATATGGCTTTTGAAGTTGATGTTAGGTCTATTTGAATTGGAGTTGGATACCACGGTGATTCTATGTGACAACCAGAGTTGTATAAATATGACAGAGGACCCAGTGTTCCATGACAAATTAAAGCACATAAAAATCTGGTATTTTTACATACGTGATATGGTACAAAAGGGAGCTATAAAGCTCCAATATATGAGTACTGATGAGCAAGTTGTTGATGTATTTAACAAGCCTCTGTCTCGAGTAAAGTTTGAATACTTCCATGACAAGTTTGGTGTAGTACAAAAAGACTTTGCTCATAAGGAGGAACAATGATGATGATGTTATAGATCTTCCTCGTAAGGAGGAACAATGATGATGATGTTACAGACCTTCCCTGTAAGGAGGAAAAGTGATGATGTGGACCCTCCTCGAAAGAGCGAGCAGGTTGATGATGTTGTGGACCCTCCTCGAAAGGGGGAGCAGGTTGATGATGTTGTGGACCCTCCTCGAAAGGGGGATCAGGTTGATGATATTTTAGTGGGATTGTATCATCCCTGTACACAAGTCCTAAAGTGATCCATAGAATTTTGTCTCCGTGAAAGATGAGGATTGCATCGTCTTTGGACTTATGCCCTAAAGTGATATGGATTGACCATCCCGTAAGTGGCTCAAATGAGGATTGCATCATCCTTGAACTTATGTCCTAAAGTGATAGGGATTGACCATACCATAAGTGGATCATATGAGAATTGCATCGTCCTTGGACTCATGTCCTAAAGTGATAGGGATTGACCATCCCGCAAGTCACTCAGACGAGGATTGCATCATCCTTGGACTTATGTGCTAAAGTGATAGGGATTGACCATCCCATAAGTGGCTCAGATGATGATTGCATCATCCTTGGAATTATGTCCTAAAGTGATAGGGATTGACCATCCCGTAAGTGGCTCAGATGAGGATTGCATAATCCTTGGAATTATTTCCTAAAGTGATAGGGATTGACCATCGTGTAAGTGGATCTGATGAGGATTGCATCATCCTTAGACTTATTTCCTAAAGTGATAGACATTAACCATCTCATAAGTGGATCAGATGAGGATTTCATCGTCCTTGGACCTATGGACTAAAGTGATAAATATTGATCATCCCATCATTGGATCATGTGTGATGTAGGTTATGTTGATGCTGATGATGACGTTGATCGAGAGATCAAGTTCTGTTGTAAATAATCGAGTGATCGAGTTCTACAGAAGATGAGAATAAAAAATGAAGACTGAGTGATGTAGAAGATGATGTTCTAGTAACTGTTCTAGGTCCTGATGATTGTTGAAAACTTCCAATTACATATAGATGTATGGCCTTGATGTTTCTGAAGATGCTACCTCTCCTTTCTCCTACAGTTGATTTTGTTTTCAGTAGAATACCCTTCTCGTTAAGGGGGAGTCTTGAAATATTGTAACTTTGAAGAATATTCTAAATGTATTTTATTGTTGTAACCTATCAGGGAAGTTTTATTCCTTCGTCAGGATGTTACTATTGTATTTGGTCATCATAGAGTCATGAGGTAAAACCTCCATTGTAATTCTGGTCAATACAACCCTCCAGAATATAATATTATACTATTTTGTGTCTTCCTAGGTGAAGTTGTCTAAGTAAGTTTGTTGGGGCCGACTTGTTAGGGAAAAAGACAAATTGAAGAAAGAGTATAAATAGAGGAGGCGTGTTCCTCATTTGAACACACACACACACACACACACACTTGTGTATAATGCATAGTAGAGAGAGAGAGACATGTTAGCAAGGAGAAGGAACACCTGTTTTGGGTTTTATCTTTGTACCTTTGATACATCTATAAAGAGGAAGTTTTGATGGGTTTTCTTCCCCTTAAGGGTTTACCCGTATAAATATGTGTCCATATTGTGATTGTGTTTCTTTCAGTGATCCTGTATTTGTTATTGTTGTGAAATTGAATTGAATACTAATGATATCTAGCTAAGCATATGGAATCTTAACACGCCAAAAATAATGAAAATATTGTTTCTCCAATTTCATCATGTTTTTCTACCTAGAAATAGTCATTATGAGGTTGTAAAAGGGAATAATTGAAATTCCATTTCACCTATCCAACTCAGTGGTGAAATACTTCAAACAATAACAACCTTTTGGAGGTCATCACCTATTGAAAGTATTCTTAGATTAGATGTTGCTTATGGTGGTGTCTTATTTTTTTTGTTAAAATACTCGAAAAGTGTCGTTATAGCGACATAAATGACTTGGTAGTTCTTTATCCCGACAATGATATTCAGTCTCTATAGCGACGAGACACCGTCACTAGTACGGAAATCTCGTTGCTTTGTGCATGGTGGGTCATCTCTATAGAAACACTTAACCGTTGTTATAGCGATGTGGAATCTGTCGCGTATATAGCAAGTTTGTTGCTATGCACATGATAGGTTGTTGGTCTAGGAACGATGGTCTATCGCTAGAGTGATGGATCTTTGTTGCTATAGCGATGGAAATTGATTTGAAATCCATCGTCCATGAACACCATGTGTCATCTCTTTCCTGTCACCATAGCGACAAATGATTTGACATGTCACTATAGCGATGAAATTGTTTCCACGAAAATATGGGGTGACGTTCATCGCTATTGTAACAAAAAAGTGTTGTAATAGCGATGATTTAATGTGGGAAAAATGTGCACATGTATTGGTGGCTAAGTCTTGTGAGTAATATCAAGACTAGACTTGTGAGTAATATCAACTCAAGTATTCTAATAGAAGGTACCCTATGAGAATGGATCTCCAATTGTGGAGATGATCTTGTGTTGTATCAATACTGTGGACCCCCATTTGTTGGGGTGGTTATACTACGTGATATTTACTAGTCATGGTCATTGAGTGTTATAAGTATCCTTTAGGGATTAGCTACCCCTACAATGAAGTACTTTAGCATATGACTATATGGTCGAGGGTAATATCTATGATCATCAATATGTATGGAATAATTCTTCTGAGTATGATATTATAAGATGTATACATAATACACATATGTACCATTAATTAATTAATTAATGATAATGAGATAAATCAGAGAGAAATAGATTTCAAATTGCCCATGCAAATATCTGAGTCAACTCAAGTTATAAATCTTTAGTTAAATATGAATGCCTCAATTAGTGCCTCAGTTAAAGCATTAATTGAACTATTAATTAATGTAATCAACTAAGTAAAGAAGAACTCAATGTTCATTAATCAACATGTATTAGTTAACTAAATATATCCATGTAAAAGTTAATAATATAAATTGTGCATAGACGACACTTAAGTGTGAAAGCAACAAATACATTCAGTTAGTATCCTAAATTTATGGTCATGCATTCAGTTAAAGATTGAGTTTAAGTCAATTAACATTCAGTTCAAGTCAGTTAACATTGAGTTCAAGTAAGTTAACATTCGGTTCAACTTTGGATCTTCAAAAATATACCTTTTGCTCTAATTTTGATGATCTGTGCATTGATGTATGAACAAGTTTGTCTACCATGGGTTACTAATCTGAATGCATCATTAGTAAATTCTTTTTTTATCTATACTTTATTTATTACCCAAAAATATATTAGGGTTAACCTACAAGTTATTTGAAATCACCAATTTTAGGAGATTCGACCTCAAGATCTTTCACATTTATATTATTTGTTTTGTACTTAAAATGTCTATATGTACAATGGAGGAGTAAAATATTGTGCTATTTGTAATGAGGCCATGGGTAGACTACAACCTTCTACAAGGCATGCCAATAGTGCTTTTAATATAGATTCTAGAACCATAATTAATGATATTCTCTAGAAAATTCTCTTATCTAGAAGTATAGAGTTTTCCCTCCAATGCTTTTACTCATAGTAGTAATGTTTTGTAGTCTATTTATAAATAATCATTTTATCAGATTGTTTCAACCTCGTACACGTTTACCATAATAATAATAATAGTAGTAGGCATTGTGTGTATGTATAAAATCATCATGCTCAAAATATAAATATTAAATGGGATGGAAAAAGTAGTACATAATGCACAGAAAATAGTCACGGTTACAAGTTACAACACAGAAATGTCTAGCATATTCTATTGGTGTTTCATACATTTGTTTCTAGATGTTTGTGATGGTTGGAAGGAAGGGAAAATAGAAAAAAAAAAATTAAAATATCAAAGGTTAAGAGAGAATCCTACTGACACTTGATTCAAGTCAAAGCAATGGTTTTCGATAATGTACTCTCCCTTACTGTCTTAGTCACATTCCTTACAACAATAACCGATAATAAAAAAAGTGAAGATATGACTCATATAAAGTGCAAAAGATGTCTATGAGTAGGACATGTGGAAAAAGAGTGTAGAACACTTTATGAAAAGTGGTTAAAAAAATAATCAAAATTTTAACCCCAGACAACCTTCTAAGTCAAATGCTTCCACTTCAACGAATATGTAGATGATAAATATGATGATTATATGTCTTGACAACCAATCGAAATTTAGATTTTGTAGACTCAATTGACACCAACAAGCATATGAGAAATTATTATCAAGATGGTTGGATACTAAATACAGGGGATATTCAACATATGTGCTATAGAAAGAAGATTTTGTACATGTGAAGAAATGGAGCTTAATCGGATTTATTTGTTAGATGACACAATCTATATTTTTAAGAAAAATGATCAGTCTATTTATTTCTTCAAAGAATCGGTAAAGTATTAGTATGTTAAAAAAATAAATTATTTTCAAGGGTCTTAATTAGACAAAGAAGTTATCTTATCATTATAAAAGATGAATTTATCAAAATAAACTTATTCGAATTAATTTTAAGACACTGATGAAGGGTTATGAAGATGGAAACCTTTTGAAGATACAAGGAACAATTATTTTGCGAGCAAGACTTGTAGCATTGGTGAAGTTATACTCTACATATTTAATACTATGGTATTAATAGTTTGTCCATTTTAACTTTGAAATATTAAGTAAATTTAAGAAAACAAATATGGTTAAAGTGTTTTCTACTTTTAAAAATCAAACTAGCAAGTGTGAAACATGCATAGTATCTCTTTCAAGACACTTTGTCTATGTGGACAAGGACAAAACTGTGTAGTCTAAATGGTTTGAATCTAGAACAAAACACCACATAATATATACACTTTCTTAGATTAATCAAAACATAAAAATAAAACAAATTGCGCACCTTGCGATGATGGTGGTTTCTCCCTACTTGATCTGATCTTCAATCTCTAGCTGCAAAACAACATAAGACAAACAAGTGTGTAATGAACAAAATATATAATAAATATTAATAATAATGATAAATTAATTAAATAATTAAATGAAAAGGTAAATGAAGAGGTACCTTATGAAAGGTAAAGTCTCATCATTTATACAAGCACCATTTCTCATTATAAATCATCATTATCTTATCAATCATATAATATAAATCATTTTGACCTAATTATCAACACCCAAATTATAAAAATCATTTTTACCAACGACAAGGTCAAAATGAACATAAACATAGGAATTATGATTTCAAAAAAGAAACAACACAAAATCAACAAACTAAGCAAAAAACAAGAAGTTCTATCCAACAAAGCGATCAACAAATTGTTCCAATGAAGATAGATCTCAGATGGACCACATTACATTTGATGTGACATTTTTTCTTGGGAATTCATAACTCATATCGTTGTGTTTCGTCAAGTGTCATAATTACTAACACAAAAGATCTAGGGATGACATTACAAGTAAGAAATCCGACGTAAGCCTTGTTTTCAATAAAGCTTTGAGGACAAAGCTTTCCTGAAGGGGAAGGCAATGTAATGAGCAAAAGATATAATAAATAGGCATTAATAAATATCAATAATATCGATAAATTGATTAAATAATTAAAGGAAAAGTAAATGAAAAGACACCTTATGAAAGGTGGCGTCTCATCACCAAGGCAACCCTTGCATGTGTATTTATACAAACACCATTTCTCATTGTAAATCATCATTATCTTATCAATCATATAATATATTATTTTTCTTTTCATGGAGTATCTACGTTATTTACTTATTTGCACTAGGTATATGTGTAAGAAACGAGTTTGCCATTTCAAAGTGGAAACACAAGTGAAATCAATGTGTAATATTAATTAATGTAAACAAGTGGTCAAGGAAACAAGTTCTAAAGATATACAACACAATAAATTTTTATGTAAAGAGTATGTATTAGTGCATTAACGAGAATACAAAAAGAGATATTACAATCATTTCCTTGACATCGTAACTTCGTCCAACTAGCTTTTACCTCAAAGATGAAACCTTGTGTCTAATGGCAAAGGAAAACTCAACTCTAGGAGTATTTCAGCACCATTTGGGTGCTCTATCTTCTCCTCCCCCAACCACGAAGAGTGAGCTTATATATATGTTGAAGAGGATAGATGGAGTTGAAGATTCAATGGATAAGGTTAAGGAATCATCCCAAAAGGTTAAGGGTTTGAATGACACTCATACAGATCTGTTGGGATAAGCCTCCTCGATAACTTCTTTTTAGATGCCTCTTGAATCTTCTCTTTTTTCCTTTGAATGCCCAGTGCCACACTTTGCTAAGGAGCAACCCGCGTTACTGAAGGGTGACGCATGCTGCATGAATGCAACCAGAGTCAGTGACGCACCTTGTCAGTGTATAGGGTGTGTAAACAGGAGTTTGGCGACTATTGTAAACAAGAGAAGTGTGTCACTGCTGCAAAACTGAAGGGCAGAACCTCTTTCCCAAGAAATTTGGCAGGAATACTTCAGGCATTAAGGGAAATTTAGAGGCACATATCTCATTATCATGGTGATGACGAGATTTTGGTGTAACAGTTTCCAAACAAAAGAGAGACCCCTTCGCCTAGCGGGATGCATTCGACACAAGATTCAACGATGGTTGGGAAAAAGAGCGAGGTGATCCTGGAAATTGTCCCATTCAGTTATAACATTCTTTATAATATTTTCTATCAGACTTATCAACTAAGATACCTGGATAAGATTAATATGCATTGATTCATTCAAGATATTTTGTCAAAGCCCATGAGGTGATCAATACATTGTGTGAGACGACTGAATTCTTCTTGAGCTCGCTTTCATTGTTGAATCCATTGGCATTCATTTCAGCGAAGCTAGTCCTATCACTAATTCTCCATGTGAATTTGTTCATCGATATTTTGAGCTTTAGTTGGGTCTGCCGATTGTTTTTGCCTATGTAATTCCAACAAGGTGCTTTATTGATTCTGTATTTTTGCACAGACTTTTCCATAATAGGAATACTAATTGTTTAGAACAAGATATGCTTTGGTTGCTTGATGTTCATACATTCTGTGAATGCTTTAAAATACTCTGCAATTAGGAAGCCAGTTTCGTCTTGTTGTTTCTAGACGAGTTGTTCTTGAGTTTTTTCATATTTTTCCAGGAAAAACTCAAAGAGAGATTTGAATTTGTCGTTTGGCTTCTTGGGTAGAGCCTCTGGTAATTGTCCAATAATTTGTTGTGCTTTTTCAGCGCAAGCGATCCATGTTCCCTCTTTTAAGTAATTTAGAGCTTTCTACCCATCTCTTGTTGTGTTCCTTAGTGGCAACTTTGATAATTTCATCGATGTCATCTTTTGGGACTGTCACTGGTGAGAATATAGTTGTATTTACTCGCTTCTCTTGTGCAAGGTGGACTTTGAAGGTGATTGGTGTATCACTATTATTCCTCTTGTTTTTCTTGGAAATTTTGGTAGGACTAGAAATTTTCAAAGCATTGGAGTTGGGTGCAATCGATGTAGCTTGGAAAAAGACAGACGGAGGCATTGATGATGATGATGGGGGAGTTGTGGATGATGGGAGGGATGATGACGACGAAAGGGTTGACAACGATGGGGTATATGTAGTCGTGACTGAAGGTGACATAGCTGGATTGGAGTTCATTTGTAAGGTCTTCAGCACAGTTGATGCTGTAGGAAATTGCATGGACGACTTGAAGGATTATCTGGTTGATTAGGGGTGTCGTGGAAATCATGGAGGTTGACTGTTTTAGTTTTCTCAGAAATTTTTGGCAGAGGCGATGGTACCACAGCTGGAATGGTGGGTACCGATGGATTCTTTGGCTGAAATTCCTTTTGAATATGCAAGTCAATAATCACTTCATTCATTATAGCTTCAACGAGGATGTTTTGCACTTGCTCTCTTAGTTCCTTGATGTCGTCTTTTGAGGGCTCAAATAAAAGTTTTTTTTTTTTTTTTCTTCTTCTTCTGCTGGAAGTTTTCCTTGTTGTTTTGCCTTTAAGATCTTGTTGGTATATGAAGATATTGTGAGATACTTTTGCAACATGTTCTTTGAGTCACAGATTCTCAAAGTTGTGTTATTCTCCTTCCTTAATGAGTGGTTCGTTCTCCTCGTCTTCTTTAGTCTCTTCATATAAAGATTCGATGACTTGTTATTTCCCTTTGGTAATGATGGTTACAACTACGAGTGGGTTAATTGGTTCTTCCTCTGTGCATAATGTTGTAAGGTATAGTAACCACAATTAGAAATCTTAACTAGAACAATAGGTCTTCCTTGATCAGAGTGTTTGCAGGTGCGCGGGTTAGGGTTTGCAGGCCTATTCGACCTCCCCATGGATCCTTCGGATCTAGCATCCTTCGAAGACCGTTTTCAAAGTATCATCGCTTCTCTTCCTCTTTATGTGGCGTCCATCCCTCCTTCCTCTCGTTTTTTTAAACGTGCAGATGTGCTAGAAGTCAAACTCTCCTTAGCCGCCTCCAAAAGAAAAGTTGTTACTCTCTCTGAGAAATGACTCATTGGATTGTTTACAGGACTTTGGCTGTTCCCTCGATTAGTAGATGTTTGGCTCAACAAAAACTGGAGAACCCTTATTCAAGGGGAGGTGCAACAAATCTTTTGTGGAAAAGGCTATTTCGCCTTCATTTTCGAGAAGAAGGAAGATCGGGATCTCATCTTTAGGAACGACCCCTATTTCATGGGACCAAGAGGAATGTATTTGAACAAATGGGATCTCTCATTTAATCTAGAGAAGGACATCTCTAAGGCAGTTCCAATTTGGGTAAAACTCCCACACCTTCCTCTTCATTGCTGGAATGACAAGGACTTCAAAGCAATAGGAAATACACTAGGTAAATATGTGGACAAGTCAGAGCCAAAACCCCCAATGTTCTCATGCGCCCGCATTTGCGTTGAGGTAGATCTAGAGAAAGGGCTTCCGGAATCCATCAATCTTTCCATAGATAGATGGAACCATTTGCAAACAGTGGATTATGAACAAATCCCCTTCAAATGCAAGTACTGCCATGAATATGGGCATTTTGCAAAATCTTGTCCGAAAAAGCCAGAAAAAGTCACACAAGAAGGGATGCAGGAGGAAGGATGGAATGTAGCAAGTGGGAAAAGAACAGCAAAAAACGCAGCAACAAAGCAGGCTCATACCACAGCAAAAAGTGCCTCCAGAAATAGGTTCAAAGCACTACAAAATGATGAAAAAGAGATTGACCCCCAAGAGGAGAATGTGGAAGAAGCCCTATCCCTAGAGCAAGAGGTCATAGCAGAATATTTAACCCAACGAAAAATGAAAGATCTGGAAGAGGAGTCAGCACAGTTAGAAGCAAGGAAGGTAACAACAATAAACTCAGAAGGTTCAATTACTTGATCCAAGGCAAAGGCATGCTCGGAGGAATCCACATATAACTCAACTGAGGAGCAAGAACCCCTCTCTAGAAAAGGAAGGAAGTCCAACAAGATAATAAGGGAATAGGAAGCAGCAAGGGAAAAAGCAACAAGGAAACAATCCAAGCTAGACTTCCTGGTTAAAAATTCACAAGCAAGCAAATACCTTCTTAGTGCCGAAGAGGAACGAAAGGAAAAAGAAAGGGCACCCCGCAACGCCAAGAAAAAATGAAGCTGGTCTCCTGGAACTGCAGAGGATTAGGAGGCTCCCAAAAAATAGAAGTAATCAAAATGTTCAAATCAATGGAATCGGCTTCAATCCTACTTATCCAGGAGACAAAAAAATCGGTGGAAGACAATATAGCCACACTAAAAAAATTTGGCCTAAAGGATAAGGGTACTCCATTAGCTCAATGGAGGCCTACTCAGCTGGTGGGACAGTGACAAATTTGCAATGCTCTCAACAAGTGAAAATAAGAACTGGCTGTTAATCAAGCTAGAAAATAAAGAGACAAAAGAAATGTTCTGGATTGGGAACATATATGGTCCAACCGTTCAAGCTCAGAAAGATAATTTTTGGAAATCCCTTAAGGATCAATGTGCTAGAAAAATGCTTCTTCCTTGCTATTTAGAAGGCGACTTCAATGTCACCGTCTCTACTAAAGAACAAAGAGGAGGAAAAAAGGTTAGGGATCCCTTCGGGGAAAGGCTTGAAGACCTGATCTCTCTATGGGGACTTTCGGACATCAAACCTAAAAATGGCTCCTTCACATGGAGCAACAAAAGAATTGGCCTTGGTCACATTGTTGCTCATCTGGACAGGGTGCTTGTAAACACTCACCTCTTATCTTCTCATCCAGAGACCAAACTCCTATGCTCAGCCATCTCAGATCACAAGCCAATCTGTCTCTTCTTCCCTCCTCTCGAAAACCTTGGTCCCCTCCCCTTCCGCTTCAATCACCTCTGGCTTGAGGCAGATGGAGTCAAGGATATCGTAGCTGAAGCTTGGCGATGTTTCATCCCTGGATCTCCAGCTTTCTCTTGGGAGCAAAAAATCAAAAGAGTCAAACAAGCCCTCAAATCATGGGTGAAACTTCACTTTCAAGAGCCCATTAAAAAGAAAGCGGACATAATCAAAAGCATGGAAGCTCATCAATCAAAGATGGAGGACTTAGAAATCACAAGGGAACTCCTCCTCAAAGAAATAGAACTCGAGAAGAGCCTTCAATCAATTCTAAGGGAGGAGGAACAAGACTGGAGATTGAGATCGCGAGTCCTCTGGCTCAAAGAAGGTGATCAAAATACAAAATTCTTTCAAAATCAATGCAGGGACAGATAGAGATGGAACACTATGAGGGAGCTCAAAAGAGAGGACGACACTCTCATCACTGGGCAAGCTGCAATAAGTATGGAGCTAAGATATTTTTTTTGAAAACTTATATAATGATGAAGAGAATGTTTCTCAAGAATGCATGGAAGAAATGGTTCGAGACATCCCTACCTTGATCAGCCCAGAAGAAACCCTACAGCTTGAAGCCCCCATATCCGAGGAAGAAGTGAGGAAGGCCATTTGGTCCCTTCACCAGGAAAAAGCCCTTGGCCCCGACGGTTTCCCTATCCATTTTTACAGAACCTTCTGGTCGCTAATAAAAAAGGACCTCATGTGTCTCATCTCCTGGATGGCAAAAGGAAAAATGGGAGGAGCCACAAACTCCACCTTCCTAGCCTTGATCCCCAAAGAGGCAAACCCCTCCTCCATCAAAAGGTTCAGACCCATTTCTCTTTGCAATGCCTCGTACAAAATCTTTTCAAAAGTCCTATCTCTAAGACTCAAGCCAATTGTCCAGTCTCTAATCTCCCCCAACCAAGGAGGCTTCATCTATGTTCACCAAATCAGTGATAACATCCTTATGGTTCAGGAAGCTATTCATTCCAATACAAAGAGAGGAGAACTAGGTATGGCCATCAAATTGGATCTGGCAAATGCATTTGATCGGTTAAGACATTCTTTCATTCTGATGGTCCTAAAAAAATTTGGGTTCCCTCATACCTTCATAAATCAAGTCCAAGCCTGCATAAACTCTCATTGGATAGCCCCCCTAATCAATGGGAGACCCACACATTTCTTTAAGGCCTCCCGAGGAATAAGAAAAGGGTGCCCCCTCTCCCCCTTTCTTTATATTCTTGTGGAGGACACTCTAAGTACTGATACTTTCTAGACTTCAAGCTGAAGGTATTCTTCCAGGCCTTTCCTTTCGACATGGAGTCAATCCTATAAATCATGCTCTTTTTGTCGATGACACTATCCTGTTAGGCATAGCCTGCCCACAAATTGCTAGAAACTTTTTGAAGCCCTTGGACCTCTTCCTCCGATCCTCTGGAAGCTCGGCTAACCTGGACAAGTGTTAGCTCTATGGTTGGAATTGCAGTACCACAACTCTTCGTAGCATTTCTCTAATCCTGCACATCAAAGTCAATTACAATTGGACCCACTTCACCTACCTGGGTATACCAATTGTTAAAAAAACCTGTGCCTCAGCTATGTGGACTCCGATCATTCAAAAAATCAAGAACAAAATCAATGCTCTGAGCTCAAAGTGGTTAAATCTGTCAGGGAAGGTAACTCTCATACACTCCATCCTCTCCTCTTATCCAATATACTCTAGCTCGATGATTCTAGCACCTAAGGGTGTCATTAACAACATAAGTAAGGAAATTAGAAAATTTCTCTGGTAAGGGGGGAGGGTGCAGAGAAAGAAATTTCACTTGGTCAATTGGGATACTGTCAAAAATCCAAAAGGCGGAGGAGGATTGGGAATCAGAGGTCTGGAGCAAATGAACAAAGCTTTGGGAGCAAAATTGATTTGGAGGATGGTTATTGGCAGGAAGGAATGGTGGAAAGAAGTAATTAGGAAAAACTATATCAAAAGGCCTAGATAAAAAATGCTAGATGGAGAGTGGACTAGAAAGGGATCCTCTCTTTGGAAATTATGCAAAGCTTCTTTCAGCCTTATACAATCTTACTTCTACTGGACACCCAAAAATGGGAAAAAAATCAAGGTTTGGGAAAGCAGAATTCTTGGGCAGCCCCCTCTCTCATCTCTTCTGGGGATAAATGACTTAGCTGAATGGACTAGTAGTGAAGGCTTACACTCTCTCTATGATTTCTCTTTGTGGAACCCGAAAGGAATCTGGGAGGGCTGGAAAGAACTGCACCCCCCTCTCCATCTGGAGGACGCTAAGAATCACCTTATGGCTTCTTTGTAGGGCATGTCACCTAACAGCGAGACTAAAAAGGATAGAATTGGCTGGGGTAAGAATGGGCAATATACGGTCAATGAAGGGTATAAGAGACTTTCAGCGGAACCAGCAGCAAGTGAGCGAATATGGAAAAAAGTATGGCAAGCAGATAGCATTCCTAAAGTTAATTCCTTTTTTTCTGGATACTGATTCACAATAAAATCCTTACAGCTGAGAATCTTCGGAAAAGAGGGATAGAAGGTCCTTCTAGGTGTTCTCTTTGCAATAATGAGGAAGAAACATCCAACCACCTATTCATGCAATGCAACATTTATCTGAAAGTTTGGCATTGTGTTCTCCCCCTAGGAACTAGATTCAGTGCTTCAAGAACAGTAGCTCGGCTCCTTGATGATTGGGATAAAAACCTTCCTGGTTCTCTAAAAAAAAACCCATTCTCAAGCGACTATGGAACACCATTCCCAAGAATGTATGTTGGCAACTGTGGATAGCAAGGAACAAATAAATTTTCAAAGATCAAAAAGTGGTTCCTTCTCGAATAGTCTCCAAGACAGTGGGGATGATAGCTGAAAAATTCACCTCGAATAATATCAGCTTTCCTCACTCTGAAAGCATCTCGGAGCCACATGCTTCTTGGTGCAAGATCTATTTAAAAGATAGGAACTCCCCTCAGTCCAACACCACAATCAACAAGCAGATTCACAGCAAACACTCATGGGAAATAAGGAAAAGCAGCAGTGAATTCACGACATGGATTCGGGAAAAGAATACCTATGCTCTCTTTTTCGATGGTGCCTCTAAGGGCAACCCAGGGGTGGCAGGTGCGGGAGGGATCCTTTTGGATCTTGAAGGAAAAACTGAACAAACCTTTGCCTAGGGAATTGGATGCATGACTAATAATGAGGCAGAATGGATAGCTCTTCTTCAGGGTCGAATGATCCGTGCTGACTCTAATCACTACAAGGTTGCAATATTTGGCGACTCTAGACATGTCATATATAAAATTCTCAATGGATACACCACTGGCTCAATAAAATGTCGTCGGTTGTATGACAAAACTGCCTCGCTCCTCTCTCCCCATTATGAATTCTATCATATACTCCGAGCAAATAATGTGATCGCTGACGAATTAGCAAATGTGGGGGCTTCCCTCCCATAAGGGCACTTACAACTCAATGGGGTTAATTCCCCCCCTAATCCCATTCCATAATGAACTATGGCTTAATAGGTTCATCCACCATTGCATTGGTCATGATGCAAGGGGCATTTAAGAAGACATCAACGCACACTTGGTTCATTCCACCGCCTCCCATGCCTCCGCCGCGTGTGCTCCTGCTCTCCTCGATCCTCGACAGTATTAACTCCATTCCTTTCCTGTGTTATTGTTGTTGCATCCCACACGCTCCAGGTCCTGTCTTATTCCGCATTATGGCCTCCCTTAGTCTCCATTCTTGCTCTGCAGCTCCTTGGACCAGCGGTTTGATCCTTGCTTGCTCTGCTTTCTCGCCAGAGAGGACACTGTTGAATGTGATATCAAGCGTCGACGAGGGATTTATCTAGGAGATCCCATGGGAGTCTCTGCCTTTTTGCAGGTTGTTTGTTAAATAAAGGCTCGCTCTTGTTGCTTTCTTCTCCTGTCATTTCTCTCCCGATGCTGACAGCCCTCTGTGGTGTTTGAACTTGGGTCTTGGGCTAAGTTTTCTTGAAGGTGAGGTTTTCACAGTTGACAATAGTTTGATTCTCGGTTGCAATTGTTTCGGGTGTAAGGAAGGCACCATTGGCACTTTTACTTGTAAAAGAAAGGCTAACCATGATTCGCTTCTGCGAGAAGTCAGCATTGTCCACTCGGCTCTTGGTGAGTTTTATGGTTCTCAGTTCCAAAATACGGAAGGTGTTGTTTTTAGTTTTTCTCGCTTAGCTATTGAATCTCACTCCCCTAGGCAAGGCAATATTTGGCCGCAAATGAGAATGCAGGGATTGCAAATCTGAAGAAAAACCTCAGACACCTGTATGAAATGATGGCAATAGGCATAATGGATAACAAAGCACTGGTTCAAGAGGTGAAGGATATGGGTGAGGTGGTTAGTTATACCTCCTACCAGATAAGCAATCACGATTCAAGGATTGATGATACAGAATCCAACCTCAGAGAAATGATGGGCAAAGTGGACAGAATTAGGAAGACCTTCAGCGTTTGGTCAATATGAATCAAGCCAGTCAGGCCCATGAAACCCCTATTGCAGTTCAGCCCATGGAGGAGGAGTTGGTGGAACAACAAATAAATCCGCCAGGCTAATTTCTTAATTACTATCTATGTTTATGTTTTTATGTTTATTTATCAACCAGCAGTATATTAGGGTATACACTACCACTGTCCATCGAATATATGTAAAAACATTATGTGGATTTCTTTGGTCTCCCCTCTGGACCAATTTTGGTTTTTTCTTTTTTGAACAGCAAGAACTCTCAGTCTTGGCTTATTTTGTAATGTATGCCTGTGCATAGCTTGTTTATTATCATCATCTTTTACTGTTTCTGTTAAAAAAAATATTGTAAGGTATAGTTATATTTCTCTTTGTTATTCTTGTTCTTTTTGTGTCAAAGGTTCAATGATGTCCCTAAAGTGTGCCTTGGCCAAAGTCGATAAGGGGTAAACAATGTTTGACTGTCTCACAAGATCAGTGAACAACTTAGGGATATTGGGTAAAAATATAGCTCTTGTGCATCCCCTGTCGTGCCGTTCAGTCGAGGCAAATATTGATGTGCGCTTCTCGAGGTAGGAAACAAGGAAGTAGATACAACACTCACCATCTTGTCCAACTATTTTTTATATCTTTGAACCAATTTTGTAGATAGGTTTTTTCTTTGTTTATTTTGAATGATGACCCTTTTGTTGTGAATAGCTCAAAATAGTTGATGAGGGGTTTAGGTGTGCTAGAGAACTATGTTTCACTGCAGGGGTAATTTTCCCCATTGCTATCTAGATTAGCAATGAAAAAAATCTAATGGCATGCATGGAATATTGGAATTTCATGCAATTTTCTTTGACTAGTTGAGCTAAGTTGTTGGCCCCAAGTGAAAATATTTACATTGTAGGAAACCTACTTCACGGATTTTAACATATCCAGTCTCAAGTCAAACGGTTAACTTGAACTTTTTAATCATAGAGAAATAATAAGGGAATCCCACTTATATTTTTCATATTGGAATTTACTAATAATTAACCCTTTTGATTTTTTTCCAGTAGTTGACTCTATGAATTCTTCGACTAGGGGTAAGGCTTTGTTGGTGAGTGGGACTATTGGGCCTTTGATTGAGAGACCTTTAATTGCATCGATAAAAAAATATATGATAGGTATGACCTCTTTTATATATATTTTTCCATCATGATAACTAACAAGAAACTTGGAAATTATTTATTTTAATTTATTGAATGACACTATAAGGGGTGAATTCAGGTATGCTCAAATTTTCATTGTGGTGAACTTGTGATCAGCTTATATCCATTTCTTTTCTTGGATATCCCATGCCCTAAATTCTACATATTACTTCCTCCAAATGGGTTTGTCCATCTTTCCTTTCTTAATTATGTTTATTGTGGTTTCTAGGGGCATCATGGCGTCTTTCTCCTACAACATTTTGGCTCTCAACTTGGTGACTTTAGAACTAGTTGTTGTGGTGGATTTATTTGGTTCCATAGCTAGTTCTTCAACAGGGAGGGTTAGCAAGGGGTCTACAGCTCAAATTTTTACTTTATTTTGATCAACTTGTGGTATCAAATGAATATTTCTGGTGAATTTATAGTCTCGCCAAGTTGTACTGCTTGAGTGTGGATGGGCGAGTGCATTAAATTCAAACTTTGTGGGTTACATATCACTCACACACTTGGGGAAAGTTCCAAGGGAACTTTTATCTAGACGTTGGTTGGCATGCCTGGTTGTGTCACTTGAAATTCTCATCGGTCCCTTGGTCTTTGTCTCCAGTCGTTTGTCTTTGTTCGCCTAGGTGATTTCTTGATTGGTTGTTTCCAAAAGTGCTCGTGTGTTTATGCATTATTTGAGTTGTCACTATATGCAAGTCGGTTGTTTCAATACTGATGTCCTTTTCCATTTCCACACCAAGGTAATTTTTAGGGGCGAAATTTTGCCAATTGGCTATTTTTTGGGTTTTTTTCCAAAAACTAAATTCGCTATTTGGTCATTTTAAGTGTCTAATATCACCTATATTTACATAAAATATGTTTTTTTAATCATAATCAGGGATGATTTTAAGGAGCCATACTTATTTAAAAGTGTATAAATGTGGGCGAATCTTACCAATTCTTAAAACGCCAACTATAAAATTTTTGGTGATATTTTTCAAAAAATATTATAATTTCCAAGGATTTTATATGATTTATATAATTATTTGGCGATTTTTAGGGTGAAAAAGTTTTATCCCATCAAAATTGGGCAAAACGGGGCTTCAAAAAATGGAAAATGATGAATCTTTTTTTGGAAAAAAACATGGAAAAATATCCCATGGGCTAAATTTCACCCTTAAAATTATCCATGATCATAATATTCACCAAAATTTATACATTTTAGTGTTAATTTTATGTTTCATATTTAATATTCGTCTACCTATCTACAAACATTTTTTTTTCAATCCAAAACAATCGCCTAGAATACTATACTTAAGTATAATATTAGAATCCTTAAAAAATACCCTATCCACACTCTGCCTCTTCTGCATAGTTAACTCCCATGTTTTCTGCTTTGCGTCCACTTTACCAAGGAATTCCATGTCTTAGTGCTTTTTATAATTTTCCAGGTTATTTATGTAAATGTTTTTTAATTATAACTAAGTTTAGTTAATTTTCCCTAATTCTAACAAACTTGGAACATAACGTTCTACTAGTGATGATATAGTCACTAGTCGACATCATGCCTTCTTTAAATTTGGTAAAGTTTTAGTCGTGCCCCATTTACAACATTCTGGAAGACACTTCCTTGTAAGGTTTCAATTCTAATGAACCAGTTTCTATTTAATTCTTCCGCGACATAAGGTCCTAACCAGCTAGTCTCCAACTTTTTCAGATTTCCTTTTATTCGTACATTTTATAAAAAGCACTAGGTTACCAACTGATATGTATTTGCATCAAATTCTCTCTCATTCCACGCTTTTTGTTGTTTCTTTTGTGCTTCTTAATGGTGTATTGCAAGTGTGTGTTGTTCTTCCAATTTTGTTAGGTATAACATTCTGTCATTGACAACTCTTACAGTATCTAGTGTAATACTCGTATAATTGTTGGGGTCTGTTATTTGAAGTATAGTGGTACAATAGCTTATTTCCCATACATAAGCTTAAACAATGTCTGTCATGTTGATATTTTTAAGTTGTTCATTATGCCCATAATATTGTTGGTATATTGTCATCCTAGTCATCCATGTCGACGCTACATATTTTAGTTATTCCTTTTACCAATCTGTTATTGAATGAATCAATTGCAACATTTTATCGTGGGTGGTATCATGATCTCTTGTGATGGTCCATCATAAATTCCTTTAATAACACAATAATATTTTTATTAATAAAGTGTGTTCCTCGATTGCTGATAAGAGTAAGAGGACAGCCAAATCTTGTGACAATATTTTCGTAAATAAATGTTGTGGAAACCTCACTTGAACATGATTCAATTAGTTCTTCTTTTACCCACTTGGTTACTGTTAAATTTCATGAACCATATATCTACAAGCCAGAATGAACTCTATATGGAAAGAAGGATGCAGTGGAATTTACAAATCAATGTAAACTGAACAACGGATTCATGACATAAATTTCACATAAGTCGAACAAGTATTGGATACAATATCATTACATTAATCTTCATTAACATGTTAGTAATACAATAGTCATGCAATAAGGATAATTTGAATACTATGGATAAGATTTGAATTCACCAACTCAAATTGAATGATGTGCTAACTCAGTGTGGAAATAATCATAGTTGGAGCTCACTAGTTTAACTCTGGATAACTAATTCAGTTCACAATCATGTAACTGAGGAGGTAGTTGAACAAAAGGTGCCACACTCACTTAAATCATGCAAATCGGTGCTAGGGTGATTGGAACTAAACTAACTAGTGGAAATCATAGCATAATTGAACATGATTGAATACCTACCATTGACAACTAAAGGTGATTGATGGTGGAACTAAGAGAGGGTTCCTAAAATTTAGGGATTTGCACCAATGGAACCAAAACTCAAAAGTGTAGATGACTCTTCGGAATTTCCCCCTTACTCTAGTAAATTGATAATGGCCTCCTAAGCTAGGAAAAATGAACAAATAGACTATGTGGGTGAAGGGATGATTAATTAATCCTAATACCCCCCCTTAATCCTAACTTTGGACAACTTAGGCCCTGACAACTAGGCCAAAGGTAACCCATACAGTATAAATGATATAAAAATATTGATTAGCAAACAAGGAAAATGGGGAAAACCTCATGGGAACCCCCCCCCTAAAAATAAGCAGGAAATGAGGAAACAAGCTTCCATACTTGAGAGAAAAAAATTCTTCTTGCTCAAAAACTTGTGAAAAATTTGTTGTAGTCTGCAACTCTATGGAGCAGTAATGCAGTATGTTGGTTCTTGTGTAAACTAGTATTCTGTACTGTGCATGTGAACTTTTCCATATTATTCCAATCCAATGAATGTTTCCTTTGTCTCTTCTTTATAGAGGAAGAGTGGCATGATCCAATTTGTTCTTCGGTGAACCGAATTGTTGAGTAGTCCTTTCCATCATGTAGCATCTCTCTGGGAGCCTATTGCATCACTATGAAGGAAGTGAAACTGAAACATGTTCATTCTAATACTGGTACCTTGTTCTTATTCTGTCATCTGGACCCCCAGCAACATTCCTAGCTTCTTCGATGAGATTTTGGGCCCATTTAGGCCTATGGTTTGGAATTGGTGTTGGATCTGGATCTAGATTCTCTTGACATTCAATATCAATATCAAGATCATGTTGATCTTGTTCCTCATCTTCTGGATCTAAAACATTAGACAATAAACCACAATAAAATGGAATTGAAATAGATTTTATACCTTCTTTTGCTTCGGCTTGTGGTGGATCATGCACCTGATCTTCTTCAAATTGTACGTTGCGCTCTATGAAGCACCTTCTAGTTGCAAGTTCCATCAATTTGTATGCCTTAGCATCCTCATCATATCCCTGCATTATGCATTCACTACTCTAGGCCTGGATGGATTTTCGCTTATTCGTAGGGATTCTATCCCAATATTTGGTGCCAAAAACTCTTAGGTGCGAGACATTGGGCTTATGTCCCAACAGTGCTTCGAAAGGAGTGGCCCTAATCACTAATTTGTGAGGCACCCTGTTTTGCATATATGAAGCACAATTAATAGCCTCGTCCCACAAGTAAGGAGGAAGGTTTCTTGCTTCGAGAAGGAAGTTTTCCATCTCCTTCAAGGATATATTATTCCTCTCAACCATACCATTCTGTCGTGTTGTGTATGGAACTGAATGTTCCATTCGAATGCCTTCCGATACACATAACTGTTGAAAATATCTTTTGAAATACTCACCTCCATTGTCAAATCTAATTGACTTGATCTTATTCCCAAGGTTGTTCTCAACTAAGGATTAAATACTTTGAAGGTATCAAATACCTCACACTTTTGCTTCATAAAGTATACCCAAAAATACCTTGAACAATCATCAATGAAGGTAAGAAAATATATGGATCCATTCATTGATGTTGTAGGAATTGGTCCTGAGGCATCACTATTTATTAGATCTAGTGTGGAGGTAGCTCTTGTTGCCTTTCTAGCATCATATATTTTCTCTAGATGCTTCCCTACAAAGCAACCAATGCACACTCCTTCAGAATATTTGATGAGAGGCAAGTATTTAACCAACTTGTCATTGTGCAGCTACTGGAGATACTTGAAGTTCAGGTGGAAAAATCTTTCATGCCACAGGTTGCTTGTGTTATTGACATGATTCAATAAGGATTTTGGATATGAAGTAGGTAGGAAATGGGAAAACTGATATTCCTTGAAGGAATGGTTATCAACCCCTTTCTCTATTAGATTTCCATTATAGGATTCAGTGATTTCTATTGTGTCAGAAACAAATGTAACTCTCTTGGAAGAGCCTGTATGTGTCATTTGGTATACAGATAACAGGTTTGTTACAAGAGAGGTAAGATAGAGCACATATTGGAATTCTCCATGCTCAGGTTTAAATAATCCTTTCACGACAGCTGAGATCTGTGAATAATCCCCCATATATATGATAGGTCCTCCAGAGAGATCCAAAGAGGTGAAGAATTATTTGGAGGAAACCATGTGGTTGGATGCTCTTGAATCAATCAAATAGGCCTTTGACTAAGTGAATCTTGCTTTCAAGGCATGGAATCTCTCATGTTCTTATGTTTGGTTTCCAGCTTCATGCTTCTTTGCACCTTGAGGCAAGGCAATGTTGTAATGTTCAAGGAGCTTAGACAACTGGTCAGTGGTCTAGTTCTTCATACACTGACTTTTTGGATGAAATCCTCTCATGCAGTAGGAACATTTAGTCTTTTCAAACTTCTTGTTATCATTTTTCTTGGAACCAGAGGCTCCATCAGAAAGGATCTGCATATCCTTGGGCTTTGAATCATCATTTTTGTTCTCTTTCCCTCTTTGCTTCCCTTTTTCTTGTGCATTCCCAGAGTCTCCAGCTAAGAGGGCCTGATACTTGGAGGATTTGAGCACTCCCATCTGAATCAATTTGTCTTGTTATTGGATTAATGATTCTGCAAATGCATCTAGAGATGGAATTTTCCATTTTGGGATGGATATCCTTCCAAAGTGGAAAGTAAATACAAAGAATTAAAATGCTGAGCCAATCTTGCTTAGAATTGAGAGCACAATATGCCCATCCTTCTTCCCAATCCCACATTGCTTGCATTGCAAGACTAGGGCTTTGTATTTATAGAAGAACTGTTGAATTGTATCGATGTTTTCTGGATGGAGTGCAAGCAGCTCATTCTCTAGAATATGGAATCTTAGCTCATCTTGTTTTCTAAACAAGGATTCAAGCTTGTCCCATAATTCCTTCGGAGTTCCAAGTCCCTCAAGGTGGAACAACAACTCCCTGGAAATGTGGATGCATATGTCCTCCAACCGGGATTTGGAAATGTTCCAACAAATTCCATTAACCATATTTTGAATGTCAGAGTGGGATTTATTGATTCCAGTCAAATCATTAGAGTCACATAGAGAATGGAAAGTTGAAATGTCCATTTCTCCTACCCTGAGTGGTATTTCATGTCTTTTCAATGGTAGACCCATGCGCTAGTATCTGTCACATTTGTTAAAATATGATTTGAAATATCTATTCAAGTTTGACCACCATAGTCCCAATTGTAAAATTTTCCTTGCAATTGTATCTGAATGATAATGTCCTCTTGTTGATCTGGAGTGATGTGCTTCTATGATGGGTTATCTTTCATGGTCGAGAGTGTATCAATGGCGTACATCATTAGGTCCCAATTTATATAAGTATTCATTGATTAAGGTGTAGGGTGCAACCGTCATTGCTAATATTTTCTTCTTTTTCTTTATTGTTCTGATTGGTGCATGTCCTTCTTGTATAAATTATACGATGTCAACCAATTCCATTGGTATGTATTTGACTCTAAATAGATGTGCATTGGGAAGGTCATTTTCCATCCCAATAGAAACTTCACCAGTCTCTATTCTTGACAGATGGTCGGGACATACATTTGTCTTTCTAATTCAGACTAGTATCTCAAATTCAAATTCTTGGAAGAGTAGGATCCATCTACATATCCAGCCATGATGTAGTGGTTTGTTGACCAAGTAATTCAATGCTTGATCATACATGAAAAATATAAAAATGGGTTAGCTAGAAAATATGGTATGTATTTTTGCAGAGAAAATATCATTCCTAGGACTTCGCACTCCGTCATGGAGTAGTTTTGTTCTGGCTTGTTCAACTTCTGACTAGCTTACACACTTGGATAATCCATTCCATCATTTCCATGTTGTGTGAGTATTGCTTCGATGGAAATACCCGATGCATCAATGTGCACATGAAATTTCTATAACCAGTCTCGAAATCTCATAATCAGAGCTTCAACCAACTTTATTTTAAGTATTTTGAAATATCGTTCACATTATGGGGTCCGATGGAAATCAACATTTAGTCTTAGCAATTATTCTAGTGGGAAATTCATGTCGAAATAATATATGATGAATTTTCTGTAATAGTCTATATTCCCAGGTAGTATTCTGACTTTCTTAGGGTTGACTGGAATTTTTAGGTCATGTTGGCCTGATTTTCTGAGCTAGGCCAACAAGGAGATTAAGCCCACACAAGCAGCTTAAAGCAACTCCTGGTGTGTTTGGGATAGCAAAATCTCGCAGGTTATGGTCCTGCTACCAACTGAATTTTTCTCTTAAGGAGAAACTAAAATTCAGTAAAAATCTATCCTAATGTTATTTCTATCTAAATAAACCCTAAAATTAGTTTCAACTACCTAAGTTATCCTACAATTGCTTTCTTAAGGAAAGTCTTCGATTTTTTGAAGATTTTATATTTAATATTCTAAATATAAAAGACTATTTAAAGTTATCCTAATATTACACAAATTCTATTTAACAACTGTTAAATAGGAACTACACTATAAAAACACTAACTAAACTATCCTATCTATCCTATCCCAGCTGAGAGCAATTTAGATATTATATTAATTATCAATTAATATAAAGATGAACAGAACGATAAATGAGTAAGATCTAAATGAAAATATTTAAACCATACATTCTAAATCATTCTACTGTAAATTATCTTGACAGAGAAATTGAAATAAGCAATTACTTCAGATTTTCTGAAAAAGTTTTAATTAATTAACAACTAATGAACACCATTAAATAATTGAAATAAAAGATAATGTTCAAAATGAAATCATCGCAACAATACAAATGAGATCAAACAGACATAAATATGTATATCATTATATCTTGAATTTTCAATATAAACACTGATTAATTCAACTATAATAACATATTAATTCAAATAAAAATATTGTGTTGACAAAGTGTAATATCACATAATAAATACAAGCATAACCAAGTATACTGTATCAATATTATAAGCATAAGATTATATACTGAAATATAAAAAAGAGTATCCAAAATAATACCGATCAACGATATCAAACTGAGAATTTCCAGTCACATTCCACTTCCAAAGATAAAACTTCAGTCAGGAACAAAACTAGTACCAAAATAATATTTCAATGATGTTTCTCTTCCATCACTCCATCCTCCTTTATGCATACAAATTACTAATTTATATAATCCTACTAGTCTTTCGATTCAGTTTTTTCATAAATGTTGTATGCAATACTATAGGAGTCTTATCACTATTAAAGTGCATCGAATCTCTCCAACAAACACTTGTCACTATAGGATAACAATAATAAAAAATGACTAGGCTAAAACATCTGCTAATTTAAAGGAGCTGGCATATCCGTGGCTATGTCAAAATTCCAGTCTTCAAGAAACATCAACATCTTACAACTGAAATCCAAAATATCTTGTATTCGCTGAGGATAGTAATACCATGTCCACCTGTTTAAACAAACATGAGAATCTTGTTTAAAATAAATTTTAACAGAAATAACAAAAGAACAATAAATTATGAGCGTGCCTGCAAAATCGCAGATTTTGCAGGCATGCATTTAAAAAGATTTTATTACCTGTTGACAGAGAGATAAACGATATAACTGAAAATAGAAACAATCATCAGGTTCTACTTTGCAAATTGATCATTCTTCTGGCTTCAAAAAGCCTGGCTTTGAGCCTGATGATCACTAGCTTCTATTGTTCTACTTGTTCGAGCAAGTGTTGATTTGTATATATCACTGATTTTTTTTCTTTCTTGTATTGGTTTTTCTTGATGTTCATTTCCTTCCATCTGTTAATCCAATTTAATAGCTCTTCCTTGAATGTCTTATTTTCCACCTCTTTCAGGGTTGCGTTAGCTTGATACTGTTTTAGTTCATTTTTCAGTTCTGCAATTTTAGTCTCATAAACCCTATCAAGGACCTGTTGGAGAGTTTCTTCCTCCTTGTCATGACACGAATCATCTGCTTGAGAAGAATCAAGATTATCTATATCTTGACCAGGCGATGGAAAGCTCATAAAAGATGGCTCGAGGCCCGAACCATAAGCGTCCATACATGATGGAGCAGCTTCAAACTTACCCGACTCTGTAATGTCTTTAGCCAAATTTTTATGATTATTTTTTATAAGAATAGGTTCATCCATATGAATGGTTTCAGGAACCGATGATGGAACATCATCCTCAAGATGGACAAATCACTGGCTGAGTACTCTGTTGAGTGGTCGTAGGAACAGAGGCTGTAGGTGTAGTATTCATACTTCTAGTAATTCTTCTTGTACGAACAAACCCAAGATATTTTGATTCACAATCCCCTTTTTCACAACACACCTATGCTAATTGGTCTAGTTTATGCATGGACTCATCACCATGTTTTTGAGGAGTATACAACTCAGAGGGGTTTTCATAATCAATAGCATCAACATCTTCATTTTTTGTTAACTTGCCTTCTTCCTTTGCAGGTGTACTAAAGCACTTGTCAGATAGGGATTGGTCCAAGGTTGTCTCAGCGTAACAGGGAGCTACCTTCACAACCCCATCATCACCGATACAAGTATTTATAGGTGGATTTTCTTCCCGAAGCTCTTTATCCTTTGATTCAACCCTATGAACATCACCAATTTCGGATTTTACTGTAGCCTTACGTTTCCTACGGGTCTTGGGGGGAGGGTTTGGCCAATATTGAGTTGGCCCTAATTGACATTCAATCAAAAACTCATCCCAACATTTACAATTAAGACACAGTTGATGCTGTATTAAAATTTTGACTAGACCATGATGGAACAGACTTCGATCAGGATTACCTATGGTAGTTTGAACCAAATGAGCCATTTTTTTTAGACTTTGCAATAGGTAAAATGGAAGATTAAGTTTAAATCCTTTTAATGGTAACAATAGCCGCAGGTGATAATAATGCAAATGAGAAAATCGTCCATCACATGATACATACCTGACCAAGATTTCGTAGAATGCTCACCATTATGGCTTTAAAAACTTAACCGAAACCCCAATCTTCAATTTTGCACTAGACGGCAAAGGCAACAGAAAGGACTGACATTTCTTCTTATTCACTTTCCCACCTTTAAACCATCGCTCTCCAGTTTGTGGAAGCTTCGTAGCCTCTGCAATTTTATCTTCGTCAATGATAAACTAGAAATCTCCAATCTGGGCTCCATTTTCCTTAAAACTCAAAGAAAACTGTTTAGTAACCTCTACATTATGGCCACTAAAACACTTGAAGAACTGACCCCATCCAATCTTTTCAAATAACAGAGCAGCTTTCTCATCGGCTTCAACAAGCTTCGGTCCTGAAATTTCAAAACGACTAAGCGGAACCATAGCTCCCTCACTACTACTCAGGTTACGAATTGAAATGAATGGAGTTGTGAAGATGGAAGGGATAGGAAGCTAGGTAAAATACATTACACAAAATGTCAAATCCTCACATGCTTCAAACTTGACAGAGATGAGAGCTCAAACTTTGGCCATTTTTAACCAAATTTGGAGATGATTAACACAACAACCAGTGTTTTCGCTATGATAAATGAATGGACAAATCACGACTAACTGAAACTCTTAACTAATCCCTCATATCAAAGATCATTCGATTCATGGATTACAAATCGAAACATTAATGACATTAAATCTGGAATGATGAGCTCGTACAGCATCATGAAATGAAATGGTTATTCGTCATATGTAACATTAAATTTACTGATACGATTTCATTATTTCGCTTACAGCTGTCAATTAATTTGAAAGGTGTTAACCAAATATTCATACCACGCAGCAATCCTGGTAACGGGTGTTGTTTATTAGCCATATGGATCATGTATCTTCATAAAAACTGTCAATTGATGATTTACTCCAAGTTACACGTGAAAGGTAGTCGTGTTTATTAACATGATGATATAGTGTTATAATAGTAAACCCTAATGTTCTAAAGATCTATAAAATGCAACTAACTAACGATCACTTCTTAACACTCAAACCATATATGTATATGAAGTTTCATTTCGAAATATAGTTTTAAAACTTTATGAAATCCCAACCATTCATGTCCCAAAACCAAATTCGATAGGATATAAGGCTTATAAAACTATGACACATG
>LPNX010069213.1:317126-389679 GCA_001517045.1 Pseudotsuga menziesii
AATAGATTCAAAATATGTTTTCTTTAAACACCAATTAACATACTATCCTTTTAAATCTCTTAAATTAAAATATATAATCAGATAAATTAATTAGTGATAAAATTGATCATATATAAAATCTAAGAGACTGACAGCTGATAATTATTAAGTTTATGAAAATGTTTTCATAAACTTCTAATATGTCTCTTAATTCTTCTATAATTGAGAGTACCTTCAGAATCGAGGATTCTGAAGGTACTCTTTTATAATCTTTTAAAAGTTAAATCATAAAAGAGAGCTTATTCACTTTTCATTTCAACGAAAAGTGAAGGGGTTGTTGTTGACTGCCAACAGGTCAATAATTACTTTAATATTGACTAGATCAACTTTTATACCTTCTTTCCAGACTACATGGCCTAATAAATTGGTGTTGTGAAAATGCATTTCTTGATGTTGAGTGATAGTTGACTTTTCTTGCACCTTTATAACATTAGGCGAGGCCACTGCACATGGTATTTTAACTTTGAATATATTGTCCAGTCATCAAAGTACACATCCATTGTTTTGTATAGACATTCTTGAAATGCTTTGATGAAAATTATGGAAAATACAGCAGGGGAATTTTTTAGTCCAAATGGCATAACCTTGTAAGCGAATGATCCAAATTCATAGAAAAAGGTAGTCTTATGTTGATATTCTTTAACTATGTGCACCTGGTTGTACCCAAAGAATACATTGGTGAAGGAATAACATTCATGCACAACGACTTCATAGATAATTTCTTCAGCAAATTGTGTCGCGAATGGGCTTGTCATAATTACATTACTCAATCCTCGGAAATCAATGCGGATTCTCAATCTTTTTGGGTTTTTTTTCTTTGATTGCAATACCATATGGCTATCCCATTCTTATTGTTCAATAGGATATATAATTCCTATGGCTAGAATATTTTCGATTTCTTTTTTAACAATATCCTTATATTTATGCACTAGTTTTTAAGGTATTTTCTTCAAAAGTTTGGTGTTAGGCATGATGTCAATTTTAATTTATCCCATTTCCTAGCCTTTCAATTCTTTACAATTGGGAGCAAATATGTCTTTACATTCTTTCATTAGATTTAATTTCAGTAGTTTGTTTCTCTGACCAATAGTAACCAATTTTAGCCATCTTAAGTATTCTGTCATTTGAGACATCAAATTCTTTTATTTTGATTTGTGCGTGCATCCATTTTAGTGCTTTCGATTCATCTATATTTCATTCCCCTTCTTTAAAATATGTGAAGAATGGAGGGAAATATTTGTGGTCATCTTCACCAACCTTTTTTCAATATCGACTTTTAGTATTGCCTTGACTGGTTGACACATACAGGGATGGTCCCTTTTCCATCTAAATATTTTTCCTACATTGTTTTCATTCTCCATTTGTATTTGCTTTGGTCATGGGATTGAATAATTTTTAATTGTTGTGATTATGTTGCACTTTTCACTGGGTCGGTCGATTTTCCGCTTTATATTAACTGATCTGTTTGGTTGTGTAATGAATTTCTCAATCTTTTGGACAACTTCTTTCAAGCATTCATCAGCAACTGAGAAAGAGAAATCTTTGATAAAAATTTATGTACGTGTTTTCCATCTAAATGTTTCTCCTTGTGCTTCTTCCATATTGTACCATTTATTAGGGAGATCCTCTAATATGCTAGAAAATAAGTGAGGCCATATTATTTCGTCTATATATCCTAGTATTTTCCATTCTTTTTGGCATTTCTTAATGTTCTCTTTAGGATCTAAACCCTGTACAAACTTTGGAATATTAGATTTGGATATTAATTTATTCCCTCCAAATCTTTCAATAGAATATGTGAAGTAGTTTCCCATGTTTGTTTGTGCGACCGATGTGTATCCCATCATATATTTGCTTGGCTTGTGAAGGTTTCTACTAAGCTTTGCAATCGCCCATGCTTATTGACATTCTTGGATACTTATTCTACGTGCATTACTAGTGAGTCTCACTCTTTATAGAGAAAGGGGGGGAAGATTAATTGTTTTAGTATTAGTCAGTACCAAAGTCAAATAATCCCTTGTTCTTTTTGTGTTCTTTTTTCAAATATTTTTGGTATGATAGGTATTGAAAAACATTTATCGTCATTCATCATGGGATAACTTCTACTGACTAGCAATCTCTTGCACGTGCCTTGTAGTTTTCTATCTGCCAATCGTAGAGTTCTGAGTTGGAATTTTGTCTAACCGACATACGAGAACCCAAAAGGAGTTCCACATATTCATTTCGTTCGATTGAATCTTCATTGTTTTCCATTACTTGATACAATCTTCTTATATCTCTGGTATTTTCATTGGGTTCTTCCCAAGGTTTTTCCTAGCATTGATAGATTGGTATAATAAATTTCATTCCCTCTCCTTTGAGTTTTATTCTGTCTTTTTCTAATGAGATAGATGCTTTCATTTTTTGGCCCCGAGGTCGACCAAACGATGCAGGGAAGTATTTTTCTCCTTCCTTTGGATCAATTATTTCAAAATCAATTTGACTTTTGGTGCACATAATACTAGTGTTAACATTCTTCCAAAATCCAATATGTTTAATCAATCCTTAGCTGGAAAGATTAAGATATATTCATGATTCTTGCAAATGGGCCCAAAATAGACGTTCCCACATTGCTCTAGTCATAATACTTTCTTGTGACATTAAGCCAATGACAACCCGTGAGATCTACATCCATCACCTTTCAAGTTGATCATAGGATCAATGTCCATTTTGTCTATTTTATTAAGTATGCACAAATTTTTAGGAATCTTTTCATTCCTTGTGCAAGTCCTGATCACATGCATTAAATCAATTAGTTGTTTGACAACTTCCTCTTTGGTTAGTAATTTCAGTAGTTCATTCAGAGTTTTATTTTTCGACCCTTGTACATATTCAACTTTGGCTAGTTCTTAAAATATTATTGAAGCAATATTGAAAATTTAGCTATGTCGATGGGGTTAGGGGTGATTGTTATCTTTATTTTGTAACTTCTTAACTTGAGGATTATCATGGCCATTTTTTGTTCCTTGTATTGTAAAAAATTTAAATTCTTATGGTTCAATACTTCATGCTTTGGAACACTAGACAAGAGGTTAACATTCGTTTTATTGGTAATTTTGTCGAGCATGATGGGGAATCTCAGCTTATCATGACCATGAAGAATGTTGCCACAATTTTGGTAGCATCCACAACCTCGATATTTTCCTCATCAATTATATATAGTGTTGTGTTGGTCGTTGTTCATGTTGTTATCCCGACCTCTTTGATTGTTCTTCTCAATGGTATGCGTATGATAGACTATGTGGTAATTATTTTTGTTCTTCAAATTATTTATGTGTTTAGTTATGTGGTTCTAGGTTGTCCGGCATATTCCACACCATTTTGGCTTGAATGCGTCGGCATTATACAAGAATTCATCTATTGTGTTGGTTGTGGAGCCTGATCTTCCAGATCCATAGATATTATTCAGTTGTGTTTGTACCCCAGCTATATTGTACACTCATTCCCCCTGCCTTGGGAAAAAAATTTGGGATGTGTGTTGGCCAACAATTTTGCTGATCCGTGGTATTGGGTTAACCGTAGTATCTTCCCATGGTATTTCCCCTATAAAAGAAAGCATTGTAACATAACTGTGTATGGTATTATTTTATATTGTAAACAATGTATGTGATTGTGTGGGAGAGACTGTGAGAGCGTGAAGAGGAAGTGCAGCGACTTTGCTGCAAGTTGTATCCCTTCATCTTTCTAGACTATAATAAAAGGACTGGCAATTTCTTTGTGGACGTAGCCCATCGTTTGGGTGAACCACATTATATCTGTGTCTCTCTGTAATTTGTTTAATGTGTTTTGCATCTTGTTTAATGATTTAACTATATATGTGTTATTGTTGTGCGGTCCTGTTTTATAACATATTGTATGCGGCTCAAATATTTTGCAGATGTCATAGAAGTATGTCATTTGATCTATTTTAAAATTATTGGCTCTTCATGTAGGTATCGCCATTTTTTTGGAAATGACCTCCTATAGTCCTAATGTTGTCTAAGGTCGTTAAATCAACGGTCACATTTCATGTGGCCTTCAAACAAACATGTGCACAATAGGTCATTGTGTCGTAATGCAAGTTGTTGTAGCGTTTTTTACATTATTTCGAGCTTCTCTTCAAGTCTGCGGTCAGGTTAGTTGACAGAGAAATCTACATTTGACTCAACCTTTTGTGCATTTTTCAAAACGTTGTCTTACGAGGTGAATCCATATAAGCTCAGAGGAATTTTGATTCTTGGAAATAATATTGCAATAAACCATTGTATTAGAATATCTTCGTCCATATTTGAGGGAATTTGGATGAGAAGATCCTTAAATATTTTATTATCATATAGATTTTCCCAATCTTTGTTCTATTTCTTTAATTTTTTTAGTAGCTAAGTGTTTGATTTCTTGAGTGTGGAAGCACTCCAAAAAACTCTTCTTGATTTCTTGTTTTTTCTTTGGACAATTTTCTAAAAACCTCATGTACCGGGTGAGAACTCTTTAAGGGAGACCATCTACAAAAATTGTCATTTGCATTTTCTCATCTAGAATAACATTAACTTCACATGTATAGTCTCACAACTAAACCATTGTTTTACGGGATCATCCCCTTCATAAATAGGACATGGCACGTGAGTAGTATCCATATCAAGAAAATTATTTTGGTATTAGTTAAAATGTTATTATTAATAATATTTACTGGTGATGATGACCTACTGACTGAACAATGAATTTGTACTACATGATGACTCATTTCCTAAAACAACTTAACCTCTTCCCCGGACTCTTCGCCAACAGGTCAGGATTCCAACTAATCTCTCAATTCAACAGATAAGATTGTTGGTAGGGGGCACCTCCACACATTTGGCGTAGAAGAGATGGAAATAATTGCTTCCATATTTACGTGTAAAAATGATCCAACTTTCATGTAATGGTCTTGAAATAATCAATTGACTAAGAATACGTCCATATGAATCTAGATAACTATAAATATTGCTTCCACCGTGTTCGAGGCACAAGTCACGCTTGATGATCTATCTAAAACTAGGGCCAGTGGTCATGATCATTGGTACGACATCGACGAGAGTCGAAACATTAGGTATCACAATATGTAAGGGTTGTGGGATCAACTCCATTAGTTGTGTCCCAATGACTGACATTGGATCCTCACTCTCTCTATATTTTGGTTGAATTTCCCTCAACTTAAGCGGGTATGTTGGAAGCTCAACTCTTACTTCCGGTTTGTTCATACTTCTTTCCCTTTTAGCTGACTAACTAGCAATGTTTCTTGGCACCTCCCTCGGTTTTACTCTTTTCTCTCTTTCAAGTTTATGGATATATGTCGTTTGTTTAAAGTTGGCGAGAGGTTTTCTTCGTCAAGGTGGATTTTTCTTCTTGGTGGCCTTCATTCTCCATTTATTTTGTCAACTAGAATCATCTCTTATCTACCCATCTTCATATGGTCAGTGAACCCCCCATTTCTAACTCGACTACTATAGGGAAAGTGTTGTGAATTCAGAAAAGTTGCTCATTTGCTAAGGAAATACTCCCACTGTCGTTCTTGGACAAAGTGCTTGTAGCTGGGTTTTCACCCTTTTCACCCTTGATACGTGCCAAAGCAGCTCCCTTCCATCTATGGTACAGAAGGGTAGAGTTTGTGATGGAAGAGCTACAACAAACAAGAATATTAGTAACACAAAATCTAAAACAACTACGATAAAACTAAATAAACAAACAATATGACAATTATACCTTCTTGATTTCTTGAAAATGGGCCACAATGGCCAAAGTTTGGAAATGGGCCACCTCTCCACAGGATAGATAGTACGGAGGATTCATCTACGCACAGGATGGGAGATGGTGGGGCTATGGAATGATTAGCAAAAGGATGTAAGTACTATGAGAAAGATGGTTTCTCACCGTACTCACGAATAGAAAGATGAAAGAAGGAATAAGTGAATCTTATGATGGGGACCTCTACACTATTTTACAGTTTTCTCTTGTCCTTTTCTCTCTTTTAGGGTTTTGGACCTTATTTAGGGTTTTAAGCCCTATTTAGGGTTTTAAGCCCCTTTTTATGTTGTTTAGCTCTTTTTGGGGTTTTTAGCCCCTTTGTGATATTTTTAACCCTTTTGTTAGCTTTTTGTCCCTTTTTGTGGGGTTTTTAGGCCCTTTTTTATATTTTTGAGCTTTTTGAGAGAGAATAAGGTTAAACCATAGTTGTGGAGGTCAAAAATGAGGGGAAAATGGTAGGAAAAAGACATATGTATGTGGCTTAGGCCATGTAGATCTAGTTGAGTAATTTTTTGCGTTAACAGATTTCCCCCTAATGTGTGAGGGCAGGAGCTCATCGTATGGTCGACAGACATCATAAGATCATTGGGATAGTCGAGAGACCTACGAAGAAGCAACGCTTCCTCGTTCGAGACACAGTGGCTTTTGGTTTTTGTATTAATATTGGTTCCAAACAATGGGTGAGATAAAAATAATATGTGACATGTATATGGATGAGGCATGCATACCCATGCTCGTGACGATGTCAAATGAATAAATAATGGGATCAAGGCTCGAAAATATGGGATCCGATCAATACATATACAGCTGATGTTACATAATGGTGGCCTCAATGAGAGGCTAAATACAATGTTGATTTGAAGAACAGTCACATTGGAAACATGACATTCTCATGGAATGCAATATCTACACAATTGATGCTCTACTGGATCTAGAAGTTTACATAAATGTAGGGACTCACTGACGGAGAGTCAGAGTCTCAGTGGTACAACATGTCACATCCACCATGAAGCTATACAAAAGCATTGTTCTGGGGGCTTCTGAACACTATTTCCAATGCAACCCGACAATCACAAGGGACATGAACCTGTATGGGTCCGTTAATAGACTCACCAATATGCTAGAGTCAGGTGAGAACCAGGGTCCTTGACCAAATAATGCATAGATCAATACCCTGTACGAATCTCAATGGTGTGATGATGTAGCTGAAGTCGAGCATGTGAGACACAACCATCCCGAGAGGCACTAATGACTCCTCTCAAGTGGTCCAAGGAACTCATTAATAAGTTGAATGAAACCAGGATATAAGGACCTTTGGGTCTATCCTCTAGAATAGATGTGTTGATGTCGACAGAGGGAGACTTGCAACTAATTGAGGCAATAATGTTTCCTTGACTAGAAGCACGAGGGGGGTGGTCAAATATGTGGGACAATATGGATACTAGCACACTGAATGGGGGAACATGGGCAGGGGAGCATGGGGGACTCAAACTTCCTTTGTTCAGAGTATGACGACATGTATGACCTGGGAGAAAATGGAACTGATGCATGGGATGAGGATCATAGTTGTAATACTAGGGATGCAACTGCAAATGGGAAATACTGAGGAAAGTAATCAGAATATGAATACTCAGGGGATCCAAGGAAGACTCATTGAAGAATACTCTAAACAAATGTGACCCAGTTGGGGGAAGCTGCCAAAATGTAATATAGGGTGGCATCATAAGACATCCTTATGACACGATCTCGTGGATTTTTAGCGAGCCCTAGAAAGTAAATGCTCGATGGTGTTTTAATTTTTAGAGAGTCTAAAAACAAGAAGAAGACTCCAATGTGGTCTCTTTTTCATATGTAGTCTCCTAAGTCCAAAAAAGGATAAAAGTATGCAACTTCTTTCCATATTTTGAACACTCCCCCCTTGCTTGATTGTCAATTATGGAGTTTATGTTAAGCTCTTTTCTGACTCTTAAAAGAATGAAAAGATCGTCGAGAATGCTTGCTTCCTTTCACGCTCATTAAAGTATTTGAAAGGGCATCTATGTAGCCTCATTTACCTCCTTTTTTCGGACTATGTAGACAATCATAAGAAAAGGACCACCTTGGCGCACTTAAGCCAGGAACATTTCCCTTTGCATCCTTTTATGATTTCTCTGGCATCAGGACCGAACTTTAGGAAAAATATCATTATGGGTTGTTTTTAAGCTCTTTTCCAACCTTCTCACCAAGAAAATGTTGTCGAGCAAACTTGGTTTTGTTCATGATCATAAAAGTATTTGAATGACCATCCTCTCGGTGTAAGTTTAACCTTTTCCATCCTGATTGGACTACAAACGGTAAAGAAGTATTCATTTCCCAAAGATTGGGAGAAGGAATCAGTTGTATATGTATTGGTCTGTAGCTCATCCAGGTGCCCCAACCGAACTGAAAGGGTTCGTGAGGCTCGGGTCGTGATTTTAGAGGGAAAATCTACGAGCTGGGTAGAACTTAATGGCCAAACAGTCATGAACCAGTCGCTCCTATCGAAGAGAAAGGTGCGACCTGGGTCACACCTGTTCGGCCAAAATGTGCGACTGGGTCGCACCTGTTCAGCAAAAATCCACCACTTGGGTCACTCAGTTTGGATAAACATGTGTGACTTCATCGCTAGATGAATTTTTTCTGTGAGTTTGTGTTCGACAAGGATTTCGATGTTGTGCATAATGGCTCGACCTATGTGGAGGGAGCGGGATGTTGGGGACCTGCGGAGGTAGGCCATGATGAGCACGGGTATGCGAGATATGCTAGCTCATAGTGGATTTCTCAAGTACTTTTAGGTTCCCCTAATGTGGACCTTGCGACTGCTACTAGAGACTTTCGTGGGTTTTGGGGATATTGGGGTAGAATGATTCATTATCCAAGGGAAACATCTTGAGATTACACTGCAAGACGTGTACTTTTTGACCCGGCTCCTGATGCTGGGAGTGATTCGCGATACAACGCCAAAGCTCTCACACAAGGAGACTTTGGATGATCTCTACGAGAGGCACTTCTATGCCTCTACTACTGTGTGCAGGTTGTATATTTTGATATGCGACAATGAGAGTCTCTCGACTCGGGCGGTTGCAACGATGGTGGGAACCTACTTTGGGTGGGACCAGATTATGGAGCACGTGATGGTGGGAAACTACATTGGGTGGGCCTAGAAGTATCTGACCGTGGTTCAACATGTGTTGAACCATGTTAGGACTATGGGAGGGGACTTCTGTTTCCCCTCATTTTTGTGTTCTCTCTTCTTCGAGAGGTTGTCGACTCTTCGACCACACTTGGCAGTGCGAGATGGCGGCCCGTAGGAGCCACGGATGTGAAGATGGAGTGAGATGCTAGTTCGTGAGGGAGACAGCTTAGTGGGTCATTTCTTTACTCAGGAGTTTCTCTCACAGTGGAGGCAGATGCCATTCCTCATTGAGGACTACCCGTATGCAGGAATGGACTTCAGGGGAGATCCAGAGATGCCTCGACCTTCAGGATAGGCCTGGGGACCAGATGGTACATACACATTATGTTTTATGTTTTTACATGCATATATAGTACACTATCTTAGTGGTAGCCAGTTTATGTTTACGACAGATACTGATGATGTACAGTGTATTCGCAGATGTTGGACCATGAACGCCTACGGGTTACGAGGGACGGAGGGGGAGGGTGGAGGGGATGGATTCACCTGCTCTCAGGCCCCAGAGTACCTTGCGATCACTTAGTTGTGATATGGAATGTCTGCTGGATGGTGTTACCCATGACAGATGGAAGTATTTGCATGATGATATGATTGCTTCTTGTTACCGCGCTCCTCACAAGTGGATCCCCTTAATGAGGAGGATCACAGTCACAGCGGAGTACGTTCAAGCGACGTCCCAAGGGGACGCGTCGATGGAGGATGAGGATAGCTCCAATGAGGAGGAGGCCTCAGAGGAGGAGACAAAATAAAAGGAGCAGGATGAGGATTTTGATTCTGATTAGCAGCTAGTGGAGCTGCCCCTAGTGCGGTGGTGCACTAGGATTTTTGTATTGCTATGTATATTCAGCTGAAAAATCTTGTGGAGATTCTCATTTTGTACTAAACACTTATGACATGATATATATATATATATATATATATATATGTATGTATGTATGTATGTATGTATGTATGTATGTATATATATATATATATATATATATATATGTATGTATGTATGTATGTATGTATGTATGTATGTATGTATGTATGTATGTATGTATGTATGTATGTATGTATGTATGTATATATATATATATATTTGTATGCACTTGGATGCACTTTTTTATGTTTTTATCTGAGTCTTTTTATGATGAAAATGCCAAAATGATGTATATTACATACGGATGCATGATGCAATTTTTTATATTTCCTATATGCGATGATGAATGTGCCACTCTAGAATGTCATTAGCCATTTGATCTATTATACTATTGAGGTTTCTTGGAACATGTGCGAATGTAATGGATTCAAAATTTCTAACCAACTATTTAGTGCAGAGGAACTTTCTAAAGAGGAAAGGATCGCATTCCCAGTAGCATTTGTTTAACTATGAGAAAAGTAGTTGGGAGTCTAAGAAGAAATCAAGGTGATGAATACCCATATGGAGGGAAGTGACCAAGAGACCAATGACACCATCATACTCAACCTGATTGTTAGTAGCAATGCCAACACAAATTATGTTGATATAAATCAACTCATGTGATGGGGAATAAATAACCCATGCAGTCGAGGCAAGATTAGGGAACCATCTACTTGCTCCATTAGCGAATCCAACGTAGTGGTGTGAGGTAGGATCCATCTTGAGCAATCAAGGAAACAAAGTGTAAGACTCATGTCAAAAAACGTTGTAAAACAACAAAAATAAAAAGTATACTACAAATAATTCATGCTAGAGACCTCGGGCATATAACCTCTTGAGGTAGAGCCCATTGTGGGGATTCTTCAAGAGGCAGCCATCCAAGTCAACAAGAATATATTACCCCTTTCTGAGCAGTGGTGAAGGACATATGGGTTGTACCACATTGATTCGAACTTCCCTTTTCCCAGTTTATCGTTATCTTGATCATAAACAAGGACCAGATTTCCTTCGGCAAAGGTGTGAGGGTGGACATGGGAGTCAAAATGTGACTTCAACCAAGTTTTAGTTGTTTCAAGGGCAGTGCGACGATCCTCATTGGTCTACTCAAGTAGGAGAAGGTGTTCTTCTAGGGGTGATGTATCGGGAAGGAGTTCTATGGAAAGGCAGAGTGACAAAATCTGGCACTCGATGAGAAGTACCAACTAGACACCGTGGACTAAGTGGAAAGGGGTAAATCCAGTGGCAGTTTTCCTTGATGTCCGATAGGTTAAAAGAGTTGAAAAGAGCATGTGATGCCAGTTGGTTTTATGGTTACCAACCATCCTTTGGAGCATGTATTTGATGATCGTGTTGACAGCTTCAACTTGTCCATTTCCTTGAGGGTAATAAGAGGAGGAGAATTGGTGTTAGAACTTCAACATGGTTGAGAGCTCAGTCCAAAATGCATCTTCAAAATTCTTATCATGGTTTGAAACTATTTCTTGGGGGGGCATCAAAACACACAGTAATGTGATTAAATAAGAAATGCGTCGTAGTGTAAACCTTATAGTTGAATGTAGGCATGGCTTCGAGCCATTTGCTCAAATAATCAATGGCCACGATGATGTAGTTATGGTCGTTAGTCGAGGTAGGATTACAGGTCATGAAGTCGATCACCCATTTGCAGAAGGGATCGAATGTGACTACGGGATGCAAAGGTACGGGGGGAGTCCTTTCCTTTGGAGCAAAGATTTGACAACTGTGGAAGTGTTTGACCACCTCGATGCAATCAGCGAAAATGGAAGGCCAAAAATAGTCGTCACGTAGAATATTTTGAGTAGTCTCCAAACCAGAGAGGTGGCCACCGTAGGCACCACTATGACAGTCATTGAGGACTTGTTCAGCCTCATCATGGGTGAGGAAATGACGTAGTATGGTATTGACACCCCAATGGTACAAAACATACCCAATGAGGAGATGGCGAGTAGCTTGGTGTCGTATGCGTCATCTGTCTTCACAGCTTAGGTGAGCCTCAAATTTATAGGTGTGCAAATATAGGAGAATGCCCCCATACCATGGATCTTCCATGGAAATGACAAATAAGAACTCGTCGGGAAGGTTGATCGTAACTGGTGGTGGTGTGGACAAAGGAGGCAGGTCTGTCATCAGTGAAGCTAGCACCAAATATTTGGTTCTATTGAGGGCAACGAATTCTAAGTCGAACTCCTAGAGGGCAACAATCCACTTAGCCGCGCGACCTTGTAGGAGGCGACGGCTCAAGAGGTACCACATAGGGTTGGAATCAGCCACGACTCTAGTATGGTTTGCAAGAATGTAATGGCATAGCTTTTGGACCGAGAACACGACAACGAGGGCCAGTTTTTCTTCAATCGAATATCGTAAGGGGGTACCAGGAAGCTTTTGACTAACGTAGTAAATCACATGATCTTGACAAGCATCGTCCTCCTGGACCAAAACTCCAGGGATGGAGTTTTCGAATGCCAACACATAGAGTATGAAGTCCTTCGTGAATTCAGGTGCAGACAACAATGGAGCAGAAGCCAGAGCTTGCTTTAATGCATCAAAAGCATCATGGGCATGCTGATCCCAAAAAATGGGATGTTGGTACGAAGCAGGAATAAGAAACTGTGGACTTTTGTCGCATATTCCGATATGTAGCGATGAAGGAAGTTGGCCTTGCCTTGGAGAGTCTGCAACTGGTGCAAAGTCTGTGGTGAGGATAGATCGAGAATAGCTTGAACTTTGAGAGGGTCAACCGCAATCCCTTTAAGAGAAATGATGAACCCAAGCAGATGGCCAGTTGGGACACAGAATACACACTTGAGAGGGTTCAAGTAGATTTTGTACTTGCGACATCATAGGAAGACTTATCGCAAGTTGTCTAAGTGTTGTGAGTGCTTCTATGAGCGAGCGGTGAGGTCATCCAGGTAGACTAGTATGATGTGAACAAGGTCGTGGAAGTAGTATGTCATGGCTCATTGAAAAGTGGCTTCAGTGTTTTTAAGGCCAAAGGGAATCACTCGATATGAAAATGTCCCCCAGGGGGTTGTGAACGCAGTCTTGTATCGGTATTCCTTCCAAATTTGAATTTGATTGTATCCGAAGAAACCATCCATGAATGAAAAGACATCATGTCTGGCACAGGCATCGATGATTTGGTCAGTGAAAGGAGTAGGGAAATTTTCCTTGGGACATGCCAAATTCAAATTGTGAAAATTCGTACAGATGCGGATGGTACCTTGTTTTTTATTCACGGGAACAAGATTATAAACCCAAGTGGTATACGTGATGGGGTATATAAATCCTATTGTGCACTACTTCTCAATTTCAGCTTTAACTACGACCGCCTTTGAGGGGTGAATGGGTCCTTGTTTCTGACGCACATGAGCCACATCTAACCATGTATCAATATGGTGGTCCATGATGGATGGATCCAACCTCGACATCTTGATATAGGACCAAATAAATATATCACACAACTCCTGAAAAAGTGCTTTGTAAGAAGCAACTTCCTCAAGGGAGCATGATGCTCCAAGTGTGATTTCTTCAACAACCTCTGGGTTGGATGAGATATTGACCTTAATAGTGGGTTAAATGTTGACCATGTTTCCCTATTCATAGGTGTCGAGAGCCAGGATGGGTTTTTGAACCAATCCACCTTACCATGTATGAAGTCCTTGGCTTCAACTGAATATTGATCTGATGTTGACAAAGGTTCCCCGGGGATAAATAATGAGTGATGTTGCATATCATCCCACGGGTATTCAGGAGATGACAGAGCTTCGAGGATCTCCTCATCGTTGCTGAAACAAAGGTTGGATAGATCAGAGGAATCATTTGTGGTTGCGGAGACAGTAGGGTCGGCGGAGCTGGAAATCATGTAAATGGTTGTGGTGTTTGAGGAAGAAATCGAACAGTGAATATCCTCAATGGTAGTGATCTCAGACTCGTGAGATTGCTTCTAAAGATTGTGAAGGACAAACCGATACTCGTCCAAGTCTAGACAGTGGTGCAAATAGTGGTCATATAAACCACAAATCATGCACGAATTATTAGTCCTTAAAGTCTTGTTCTTGGCCTTGAGATGGTCACTACTAGGAGGTCGTCGGTTGTATCCATAGCATCTATGTGTGTGCATAGGATAGGTATCCATGGGAATTTTTGGATGGAATTTCCATGAACATCACACAAAGCGCAAGGTGGAGTTGGTCGAGGTTTAGCTGCTGCTTTGGGGGCCTTGCCCCCAGTCTTCTTTGGGATAGGAGGGGCAGGTTTCGGAGTGGAAGGTGTGTTTGATGGGCCTAGAGGAGGGTGTGACTCCACCGCGATGGGTTGGACGAGAGTCAACACGACTTGAGGCATCGGAGGTGGAGTAGGTGGTTCAAGATACCACACAAGAATCCCCAACGTAAAATTTGGTAAATTTAGAGTAGCCATGCCAGGCTTACTCACGATGCGAGACGGTGGGAATAAGAAAGGAATCGTGTGGATGGGGAAAGAACCACAATAATTCCCAGGTGATAGAGGTTGGGGTTGCGACTAATTTTGTGGTGGGGTCAAGATGGTACTAGATGAAATAGTACACAACTTGGCTGTGTCAGTCGGCACGGTCGAAGGTGGAAGAGATGGAAAGGTGTCTTTCATGGGCACTTCGCTGAACAATCCTGGTCCTACCGCTGATAAGGATGGGATAGATACATTGTCGATGGTAGTATCAATGATGGGGATGAGATATTCTGGTGTGGCTGGTCCTTGTGGGTTGTAGTAAGTTAACAGATAGAATGTTGCGATCTTTCCATCATGAGGGAACATGAGAAGTCAAAATACGGTGGATGCCACGACTCTCATGGCATACATGTAATTACATTGAAGGAGGTTATATTCAAGTTGGGACTTAATGGCCTCGATGCCAATCAAAACCATTTTCCTCGCCAAGGAAATAGGAACATTTGAGAGAATGCCCTCAGCCTCCGTAGAGCGACCATCACAAGCGCGGAGTGCGGTAGTGGATGGTTGGAGGGTCGGGGACCCAAGTTTCTGCTAGAGAATGGTTGACATGACATAGGTATATGCCCCTTCATTAACGATACATCGATGCACAACCAAATTTTGAATTGAAACCAAAATCTGGAAGGCGATGGTAGATGGCGTTCGGGGTTCTCCTTTGTCTAGATCAAATGTGATCAATCTAGAATCGGAGGGGTCGACGGCCCCTGAAGAGGATAAAAACGCTTTCCAGTGCATCGAGCAAGTTTTGAGCACCTCTAGAGTGGACATGGTCGCAAGTGATTGGGCCAAGTCGTCGACGTTGATATAGTTCAGGGAATCCCGAGCAGTTGCATTGTTAGTGATGCGTCGTATAGGAAACTGTGAACCTCTGGCCACCCCATCAGTGGGGGGTGTAGGTAAGTGGAGGGGCATGTTGGAAGTATTAGAAGTGGATGTCGCTAATGGGTCAGCAGTTCCCGTGGCGGAGCCGTACTAGTTCCTTCTAGTTTGGAGGTTGACTTCTTCTGTTGACAATGTCATCAGGTGATGGAGCCATACTGGTTCTATTGAAAATGTCATCAAGTTTTGAGCACCTCTAAAGTGGACATGGTCGCAGGTGATTGGGCCAAGTTGTCGACGATGCTATAGTTCAAGGCAGCCTGAGCAGTTGCGTTGTTGGTGATGTGTCGTATAGGAAACAGTGGACCTCTAGCTGCCCCATCAGTGGGGGGTGTAGGTAAGTGGAGGGGCATGTTGGAAGTATTATAAGTGGATGTCGCTGATGGGTCAGCAGTTCCCATGGTGGAGCCATACTGGTTCCATCTGGTTTGGAGGTTGAATTCTTCTGTTGACAATGTACTCCTTGTGGATGGTTGTTACCTCGGTTTTTCTTACCTTTCCCTTGTTGGTTATTAGGTGTGGGTTGGTTGGGAAGGTTCTACTGAACAAAATCCTGTCCTATGGAAACCAGAGGGGATGGGGTCGAAGCCTGCACTTCTTTCACTAGTGGTGCCTAATAGACTAGAGGAGCCTGGGGAGTTGCTAATTCGGCTGTTTGGCCAGAATACGCCTGTGCCGATCAAGTCGGGCCATGGGTGGGATGATTCGATGTGAGATGGGCATAGGAGGACGTGACTTCGTGTTGATTCATCATCCTTGAGTAATCGAGGACTTGGTTTGGTTGTGAAACATTATGGATGTTTCCTGGGTGCGGTGGCATCATAGGGGGTTCTGCATAGTACTGAAGGTGTTGTGAGATAGAGTCGATGATTCCATTCGCAGCATGAGATGCCCCCGACATATCGCGATGGGAGGTTTCGAAACGGGGAGCATCTGGTATGATGGTGTATAGATACCCGGACTGGGCATAGATTAAATAGAACTGTTGGGCCTTTAAGATGGCCTCTTCCTCAGTTTGAGGCCGCTCAGAGGCAACGTCTTTAGCTATAGGTGGGAGCAAGGTTTTTAGAAACCAATCTAGGAATATCCTGTCATCCAGTTGGATCTTGCATAGGCTGCGTCATCGCCACCACTCATGAATGTGGTATGTGATGTGAGTAGCGGTATTTTGACGACATGACAATAGGATTTCCACGCCCTCATCATATCTAACCAGGAGTTAGAAGTATTGAAGGAACATGAAGGCTAATGAAGTGAAATCATGGCAAGAGACTTGGGACAGTTCTATATACCATTTTTCCACAACACCTATAAGTGTGCGTTGGAGTAAAATCAGTCGAATGGAGTCATCCACAATACTATTTGAGGAACACCATAAATGGAATGACATGATGTGGTTTTGGGGGTCTTCCCCCACCTTTCCTTCAAACTTTGGGATTACTAAAGGAAGTTTAGTCAACATGGGAGGCCAGTGAGGTTGATGACTAATGGGTTCATTCATTAATCTGTGCAATTATGGTAAATTAAGACGAGCCATGAATAGTAGGCTCGATCCGATGTTGGTTTGGGATGGACTGGTGATGGTGGTTGGTTTTATAGGACCATGGTGTTTGTGTGTGACTAGGGGAATGAAAGGTTGACCTTCCACTCTAGGGATTGATGGAATGGTCGTGGAAGCGGAAGGGCCACTGCCACCAGTGATGAAGGGTGGAATGGTAGGGATCGTGGTAGCTGGTGCAGGGCCACTACTAATGGGTAGCGTACCAACAACAACATGCGTAGTGGTGGTGGGTCCACTAGCGGGGATATTTGTGATTATGGGTGGCAGGGATCAGGATGGATGCCATCCATGGGGCTAGATGGGGCAGTAAACAAAGTGGGTTCGGATTGGTAGGAATCTGAATCTGAATCAGAGGCAGTATTTCCTTCTGAAGGTGAGGAAGGTTGTCGAAGGGGGACTCAACGGTGGCAGTCTAAAGAACCAAACTTAGGGGAGTGCCCCCTAAGTCAAGAGGAAAATCATGGTGAAGCAATGGTGTCTTATTGTAGTAACTGGTAATGAATTTTGGACCCCGTTTTAAATCGGCTTCCTATTTGTTCACAGGTAGTCACTCGACCACCAAGACTGCCAAAAGACAATGCTTTGGATTTTTCCTCACAAGGGTGTATCTAGTCAATCAGTGGGGGTCATTTCCCGTTTCGCTTAGCAATTCCTCTCATTGGCCATCTACTTTGGGGTTCTTGTGGTACTCCTCACAATGATTTTTAGGGCAAAGCCCAAGCACTTCCCATAGTTGTTGTAGATGAGACTTATGTCCCAAACTGAAATATTATTAAGTAAGTTGGTTACTTTTATGGTTTCGCTCGGGATCATGAACCGAGTTTGGTTGATTATTTGGTGTGATTGTGTGCACTTGTGTATGAAATTTTTACTTTTACTTTCAAATGTGAAATGGACATATAATAATGGACTAAAAGATAAAAGCAAATCAAAACAATGTGCAAGATAGACAAGGGCCTAGAAAAAGGTGACTGAATATGATGCTAGCAAACCAGTGGTGTGACTACCCCAACTTTGTATCCTTTACATCAAATAGGGAGTGATGGGATCTCAACAAAGTCGAAACAATTCTACCCGTAGATCCACAAGTCAAACCCCAAGTTCTCGGTGCTCAACAAGGAGGACGTGAACGTCGTGAGACCCCCAACGATCTCCACTCCCCATACCTTCCAAGGTCACTTTTTTTTAATTGAAGTGAAAAATAAGAAAGTGGGTTCCTATTACTAAAATTACGCAACCCCCTATCATATCTCATAAGACCCCGAAGGGTGATGACTGAGTAGAGGAGGAGGGGCTAAATAAGTATGTTAATTTCCAACTTTTAATAATGGAAAACAGGATTTAAATTGCAGAAATTAACACAGAAACATAGATTGCATGCAACAGTCAAACAGTGATGACTGGGTCATTCAGACAAGAAAAACAGAGACAATTGGGCTCAGAAACAGACAAGTCGCTTTTAACTGTTGGACACTCGCAACTGGATCAATCCTAACTGCAAAAATAAGTGAGACTTTTCCCTGGGGGGAAAGTCACACTTTACGGGGGTAAAGTCACAGGTTTCAGCCCAAAAGGCACGACTGGGTCTCAGGTTTTGGCCCAAAAGGCACGATGTCAATCGGAACAGGAAAAAATTAAAAAAGCAAGTCGCCAAGCACCGACAGGGCAAGGCATTGGTGTTGTACAGACTTGTATCGGCCACTTGAGGGTACGATCAGTGATGACTGAGACTCAAAATAAAATAAACACCTGCAAAACAAGAGGATCGAAAAGGATCGACCTAGTATGGTCTCAGAAATTGTAGCCGGGTTTTCACCCTAGCTACGTGCAAAAGCACATCCCTTCTATCTATGAGACAAAAGGGTAGAGTTCAATGGAAAATATCCAGCTGCAAATAAAATAATAGTAACACAATAAATAATAAGAAAAAATGACTAAACTAAATAAACAAAAACGAGACAAGTATACCTTCTTTTTTTCTTGAAAATGGGCCACTGTGCCCTAACTTGGAATGGTACCACCTCTCCACAGGCTTGCTAGTACAGAGGACGCCTCAACGTACAGGATGGGGAGATGGTGGGTCAATGGAATGGTTGGAAAAATCATGGGAGTATTTTGAGAATGATGGCTTCTCAACATACTCAAGAAAAATAGAATAATGGCAAAAGGAATAAGTGAATCCGGTGGAGGCCTCCACACTATTTTATAGTTTTTTCTTTTACTTTTCTCTCTTTTAAGGTTTTGGACCCTATTTAAGGTTTTAATCCCTATTTACGGTTGTAATCCCTTTTTATGTTTTTAGCTCTTTTGGGGGTTTTTAGCCCCTTTGTGAGATTTTTATCTCTTTTGTGAGATTTTTAGCCCTTTTGTGGGTTTTTAAGGCCCTTTTTTATATTTTTGAGCTTGTTGAGAGAGAATAAGGTTAAACCATAGTTGTGGAGGTCAAAAATGAGGGAAAAGGGTAGGAAAAAGACATATGTATGTGGTTTAGGCCATGTAGAGCTAGTTGAAATTTTTTTGTGTTAACAGTGCTCCCGGTATCTCTGATTATGTTCCCTGAGCTTACACGAGGGCAGTTGTGCTTCATCGATGTGACTAGCTCCTTTCTCGATCAAAAATTTAAACAACAACTTTGGTATGGTGACGAAGAATGACTCATGGAATTCGTTATAAAATCGTTTTTCGATTTCATCAAGCGATGGCCTTTCTTCGATGGCTTGTTCCTAACAATAGTCATCACATATCAGATCAAACTACTTGTATAGATTATTTCAGCCCCCATTTTTAATCTTGTGCATCAACACTTTTTCATTGGAAGGGTTGATTGTGATCATTAATGCGGTAAATCAATTTCTTTAGTTCATTTAGAATAGCTTTAATGAATTTTTCATGTGTCCCGGTGAAGAAGTTTTATGTATATTTTGCTAATGTTAACTTGTTTCTTCTAGCATATTTTTGGATGTATTTCGTTGTCTTTTTGTTCCACCACTCTTTAATTTCTTCCTTGTTCACCATTTATGTGAATGCAATCATCTTTATCCCGAATAGTACTACCAGAAACAAAACCAATGTTGTAATCTACAAGATTGCATGTAGTTACCAGTAAGGGTTTAACATATGAAATCAAATAGATAAACACATTCACATATAATCATACAGGAAGAATCATAGAGTAATGGAGACAGCAGCTGCAAGTAGTCGATTATTACATAACCTCAATGTACAAAAGTAGTTTATTCATTCAAGTTCACCAACCTTATATATATAAACTACATACAGTTATTTAGTTATATGTTGTTAACTTCCTAGTCATTTTTTAACTAATTTGTCCAACTAGTCCGACCAGTCGGTTGGCCAACTAGGCTCCTCCAACAACCTACTTTATAAGAATAATAATGATGTTACACTTAATGGATATTAATATGTATATTTTGCAGCTGACATTGATGATAGAACATCAACTTCAAGTTATTTGATGAATATGGGTTCAACGGTAGTATATTGGAGTTATAAAAAGGAATTCATAGTGGAAAATTATTCAATAGAGAAAGGATATATCTCAGCTTGGGAAGCGTCATGTGAAATTGTCTAGATACATAGGATTTTACAGGATCTTGGTGTTATTCAAAAAACATCAACTAATTTATTGATTGACAATGGGCCAGCAATAAACATGGCCAAGATTCTAGTATTTCATTCCAAGACTAAGAATGTTGACACCAAGTACCACTTCATCAAAACACTTATCAACAATGGAATTATCAAGCCACAATACTCTCCATCTAAATATCAAACTTTAGATATTTCACTAAAACACTAGGTGAAAATAAAATTCATTAAGTTTAGGGATGAACTTGGAATTTTTAAAAATAAATAAAATTTAAAGGGGGGAATTTAGCCTAATAATCCTGAATTTTATTTACATACATATTTTTTTTAATTGATAAAGCTTTTCTAGAAGTTAGATATTTCTTAGGAGATAAATTGTCCTTGTCTTTGTGATTATCGTTGCATTGTTGGTCAAGGACACATGGCATGTTGAGATAACACTACAAAGGTTATATAAACACTATGGCCCTCACATATTATGTAATTTTTATTTTTATTCTTAATAAAATTATGTGTGTAAGGACACTTGGTGAAATTAACATTGAAGGACTTGTCGCCCTTGTTTTTGTGAACAAATAAATATCTATGTTTGAAATTCATAACAAGTACACCCATGTGCAAGAACTTGTCATGTTCTCTTGTTAATTGTTCACAAAAACTTCAAACAATGGAATTATACATTTTTTCCTAATTCATCTCTGGCAGACTAAAAAGTAGAGACAAAAATATCAAAAGAATTATTTCAGCTTCGAAATTATAGCTAGTAATGTATGATCATCTCGTTTAGTGATTCCACAATCAGTAAGTTGAAGCCTCAAAAGTTTGAATTTAGAAATACAGTGTTCAATTTTTTGTAACTACATGCACTCAATTGAAATGAGATGATTTTCCAATTGATTAGCATGAATAAAATCATTTTTCCAAAGAGATGTGCAAATTTTAACCATATTTCTTTTGGAATATCTAGGGTATGAGCATGAAAGTTTCAAGCCTGAGATGGACATGTATATTAAGCCTTATGTGCCATCATTACAATGTAGCCATTTTAAAAACTTCTCAATATCCAATGGTGTGGGATCTAGCCCAATTGTGATTTGATAAAGACCTTAACTTCTAAGTACATCCTCCATATAGGCTTTCCAAGAATAATAATTGGTGCTTGGTGAAAAAATCGCATGGGGTTAGTATCCATTATTCAAATAAAAATTCAAAAACAAAAAGGAACTAAAATAAAGTATACCATTACAAAGAACTCAAAAATTAGATAACTTCAAAAAAATGGGTGATATATAAGGTTTTATGGGTATTCCACTAGAACAATTCATTACAATAGATCTTGTTATATTCTAAAATCTTGCATTAATGTGTTATACTTTAATTGTAGATTTAATGTTACTTTTGTAATGCTTAAATAAACAAAAAACTAACCGAAACTAAATTGAAAGAAGCAAACAAATCACAAACCATCCACACAATATATAACCATAGAAAAATACAATAAGGGAAAAACCCAACTTGAAGGTGATGCATACGTATGCTCTTTTCTTCTCATCGATGTAATGCAAATACAAAGAAAGGTGCACTCACTATGGAGTTTCCATGGACTAAGTGACCAATACGACAACTACAAGATCTTCTACTTCCTATGTTCTGCTTTAATATCCCACTCCCTGATGTTTTTCTTTATTATGGAAAATTATACCATAGAATATAAATGGAACACCTTATTTTCCTAGTGGCCCAATATTTAACATAGACCGATAGTCATCTACTATTAGGGTTAGGGACTTTGCATGTGTTAACCCCTAATTAATGTTAGGGTTAGGGATTTTGTATGTGTTAACCCCTAATAAATGTTAGGGTTTTAGACCCTATAATATATCCTTAAGAGTCCAGAGCTGACAAGATCTACATGTCTCAGTAATGTAAATTGACGTGGAATTCACTTAGTATCATGGTGGTTAATAGATATATCAACTTGCAAGAGGACTAAATTTTGCATGTGAATTTCAATAGAGGTGATTTTTGCACCATTGAAAAGGTATCTATGTATAGAATAGAATCGATCGGATAGGAGCTATTATCATAAAATTTTACACTAAAAATGGTTGTTAAACACCTCAAATAGGATCTGAAGGTTTTTGGGCCCTACAAGCTAATAAAAAAAATTCCACCCAAAAAGTACCAAAAGATATGACAAATAATTTAATGATCCATTTTATATCATACCTTGCCAGTTAGGGAGGATTTTGGTCCCTAAAATATTTTACTTAATGAGGTGGGGAAATTTTTCCTCTACCTTCTCCCTGGAGTACAATTTGGCCCTGCAAGCAAGTTGGCCTTTCAACCCAACATACTAGAGTTCATACATCCCCCATATAGCTAATTTGGACTTCTTCTGCAAACTTTTATCTTTTGCTAATTCTACCTGAGATTCTGGTGCCAAGTCTTGTATGGAAATTAGCACTTGCTCATCAATTTATTAATCCAACATGAAAAGGCTCATAGACCTTTAGATTCTCTGCATTCACTATTAATTAAATGTGCATAAATGGGGGTTTATTGAGTATGTATGCATGATCACCCACCTTCTCCAACCCTTCAAAACAACCATATTGTAGAGCCTTGATATTCTTACTAGGACCCTATAGATTTTCCTTATTCAAATGAAACCAAACATTTCTCCCACCTTGAATGTTTTCTTAATTATATGTTGATCATGCCTAGCCTTGTAATTTTCCTATGACTTCTTGAATATCTCATGAACATACAAATGGATCTACCTAATCTAATAAACAAATTTTATAGCCTCTCATGAAGTGTCTTCCCTCACTCCTCATTTTTGTCCATTTGAAAAATATAATGGTGAAGGAAGGAAATACCCAAAGCAAGTTTCAAAAGGAGACTTAATGGTAGAAGTATGGACTTATCTATTATAACAGTGTTGAATATAAATCAAATGTTGGTAATATGGATTATAGTTGTCATTGATATCAAAAGAAGTTCAGTGATGACAAAGGAATAACCAAGGACATGATGGCAAAGTGAACTCGGTGAAAGACAAAGGAAAGAGAAAAGGTGAACTTAGTATAAGTCAAAGGAAAGACAAAGGTAGCGATCACATGGCATGAATAATCAAATGGCAGATATTATGACATATAATAACATAATTGATGGAAAATTGGTAAGAGACATTGCCTATGATGACAAAGCAAATGATGTGACATCATTCTGGAGAAATATGGCAATTGGTGAAAATATGGAAATTGACTAAGGATGGATAAATAGTCAAAACTGGTCTAAGGGAGTCCAAGAGAATGACCACCCTAAATAATGGGTTATAATAAATGCTCAAAACACATAGGGATCTTGTATACTTGTGTTTTCTCTACCTGACCATGTCTTCAAATTATGTTGGAAGTAGTTGAGGAAGAAGTTATGGACCTGCCAAAACAGTGTTTTAGGCAGATTAGATCAAACTATGAAATTTATCTAAGTGTCATAAAAAAGGTTGGAAGACTATTTTCAAATGTCCTCTAGAATGTGTGTGTGTGTCAGTAAGATCTAAAGATGACATGATCCTTCTCCCTGATGAACTGGGTATCCAGCCATGAAGTTAGATTCTCATTTGGTTCTTACAAGAGAGAAATATCAATTTGCCAAAACACGAGAAAAATGTTAGTTTGCAAGTTGAGATTAAAATTGGCTAAGTGTTAAAGCAAAGTAATTGTGCAGATCCACAAAGCCATGGTGAGATCCGCATTCGATCAAAAATATATGGTCAGAAATAATCCTGCAAGAGATCCGACAGTTAAGGATCATTTCTGCAAAGGATAAGCGAAAAAGGTGAAGTTCCTCAAAGGATCAAAGATCGGATGGCTAAGAATAGTTCCGTAGGAAGATCGGAGGTTCAGAAAAAGCATTGCGGAAATCAAAAGGTCGAAGTCATGGAAAAGTTGAGTTTCTGACTTCCACATTTTGCCCTGCGAAAGCGACAAGTGTGGAGACACTCCCACAGAAGCAGGAGAAAGGAAGAAATTTTGGGAACATACAAAGGCCTTAAATACATTATAAGTTGGAATAAGTAAGAAGGTTCTTGCAAAAGTCTTGACCTGTAAAAATGAAAAAGAGCTCTCGAACAAATTGGAAACCATATATGCAAGAGACTCCAAAGTAACGATAACAAAACTTCAATCTATCAAAGTACAATATGAAAGTTTAAAAATGAAGGATGAAGAAAATATTTCAGAATACTTTGAAAGAGTTGAGAATCTTGTTAATGCAATCAAAGGTTTGGGAGTAGAATTACCAGACTATGAGTTAGTTGAAAAGATACTAAGAACACTTCATATGGCATATAATCCCAAAGTATCCACTCTTGAAGACCGAGAGAATCTAGAATATCTTACATGGATGAATTGTATGGAATCCTCACACCCTATGAATTAAGACTAGGTATTGATCATCTCCCATAAGGAAAAGAAACTTTCAAGGTGATCAAGAAATAAAAAATCATAGGCAAAAACCTCAGACTAACCATAATGAAGAATCTGATGAAAAAGAAGCCAATTTTATTAAAAGACTTCAGAAAGGATCAAGGAAGTACAAAGACAAGATTCCATTCAAATGTTTTAATTGTGGAAAAATTGGGCACTTTCAAACCAAACTTCCTTATCCCAAGGAAGACTCTGAAGATGAAGATGACCAAAACAAACAATACAAGAAAAAGGGAAAATTCCACTATAAGAAAAATTACAAAGGAAAAAAGAATTTCTACACAAAAGAAGAAGACACAGTAGTTCATCTGAAGTTAGTGATAGTGATGATGAAGTCCATTTTCTAGGTGTTGAAGAGTCTGATGAGATAGAAAAAATTGAGCATAAGAAAGAGTCAGAAGATGAAGTAGAGGTTGATATGGAAAAAGAACTATTTAGTGCTTTGGATGGACTAAGAAGATACAAAAACAAATATAGACAGTTGAAAAGTTTCTTAGTTGAACAACAGGAAGAGCATGAACAGAAAGAAAAAGAGAAGAAGAAAATCATGAGCAATCTGAAACACCAAATTCAAGATGCAAATAGGATAGAAGAAAGGCTGGAAAAATCTATTAAAGAAAAACAACTAATCTGTGAAAGATTGGAGTCAGAATTAGTTCACTTAAGAGAAGAGCTTGATGCAAAATTTATTCAAACTAGATATGAAAATAGTTCTAAAATCTTAGATAAGATTATAACCACACAAAGGGCTCCAAGTAACAAAAATGGAATAGGTTATTCTCAAGAAGAAAATAAGTTAGCTCAAAATCTTATGCAGATGCTCTTCTTAGTACATTCAAGAAGAAAGAGGAGGAAAATACAAGCAAGGGTCAGAACTCCAGAAGATCATTTCCACCCATAAAAAAGGAATTCAAGACAACTCCAAATAAAGTTAATCAAAACAGGTATCCTCACATTTTCCTCAGTTATTGTTTTGCATGCTCTAACTTTGGACACAAAGCTATGAATTGTAGAGCATATGAAAGGAAAAGTTTGAAGGTTAAAAACTATAACCTCAAGGAAAATCAAACATTTGGTCAAGTTAAGAGAATAAATTATAACCCCTTTACATCTCTACAAGAAATAAAATTAGAATGCTTCAATTTGCATAACCATGGACATAAAGCAAGCAATTGAAGATTAATGGAAATCTCAAAAAGATCAAAAGACATTAGAAAGCAGAAGAAGCTTTGAAAAGAAACAACTTTGAAAGAAGAATTTTTGAATACCCTGGAAACACAACATAAAGGAGATCTCTAGTGTGTTAACAGTGATTGGTCAAAACACATGACAAGAGATGAGGACAAGTTTTTGAAAAACTAGAAGGTACCTCATGGAAAGAGTTGGAGAATAAAGGAAGACTCCAAAGACATAGAAGAAACCACGATTTCAAATATCAAAGAAGTTTCCCAAGATGAAGAGGATTTTAATAGTGTCGTAGATAAGATTGGCATTCATTATGATGGAAATAAAGATGATGAAGTTAGTGATGGGGTGGAACTGAAGATGAATGTTTTTTCTAAAAAATCTGATATAACCTAGAAGAAAACCCTGAAATAAAGCATTAGAGAGGATCATGTACTCAAAGGGAGAGTCTTTGAAAATTTTGTTGTCTTTGATACCAATTTTATTAATGGTTATATTGTCATCCTTGAAATCATAAAGAAGAATGAAGACCAAACCTATAGAGCATATTTGAAGAGATTGTTGAAACAGAGTTTTGGCAAAGGATGAATATATGTTTAAATGCATATTTGGTATCATGACATGATACAAATGCATAAAAAATGAAGAGAGATACCACAATTGGTTTTGATCTCAGTTTTTGAAGAAGGAATGTGTTTAGCAGAAGCACTGTGATAAAGGGAGTCTATGAACTCATCATCCAAGGTTCTTACTCAAAGAATCACTACAATAAGGATGTTAATAGGATGATCAGCACCAAGTCCAAGTTAATTGGAGGAGGAGAAGAAGAAAAAAAGGATAGAAGAATGAGTGAGGAGTGAAGAGTATAGCTTCTGTGAGCAATTGAACCTCTAGTTCCATACAATGAAAAACAGATTTTACTCTGCAAGTTATTGAGTGTTTATACCTTCGCTTCTAATCACCAGAAGTATGAATTTGAAATTCTTTGTGTGCATGTGTATGATTACACGTCAAGCTCTTATATAAGTACATGAGATCGAAATCGTCTGCGAAAAGATTTGAAGGAGGGAATTAATTCTTACAGTGATCAATTCAACAAAGATTACAAAACATAAACAAATGTACATCTTCAATAGATCTATGGTTGATATTGATAGATTTATGGTCACAATCGAGTTTCGCACACTGAAAATGTGCTCGAGTTAAATCTAAATTAATCGCCCATACTCCTGAAATTGTGTGGTTGGGATCAAAAGGGGTTCAAGATCAACAGTTAAGGAGGATTTCATTGATAAAAGAGTGAGGAAGATAAAAGAGGGGTCGGGCTGCAAAATTCAAAACTAATCACTGGAAATTGGAGATGCGGTCAACGGTTGAGATCAATCATCGAAACGGATCAACGGTGCACAGCAATTTCGCAAGGAAGAGTTGCACGGTGTAGAAAAATTCTGATGTGCGTGGAATTTTTATAAATTGTCTCACCTTAATTGGAGGCCATCGTCGATTTAGTGGGGACACAGATCTGATGGTCCACAAGCTATTTCGCAGTGACAACTAGCAAGTGAGTTAAGAAGGGAGATGGGTGCAAAATTTTAAAACTTAACCTACTTTGTTTATTTTCCACCGTTGATTGGAGATCCAACACTTGAGGATGATTTCGCCGGTTGAAATAGCCGAGTGTTTAAGAAAAGCAGCTGGACATAGAATACTACCTGGGATTTGACCAGGTTGGTTTAATTTAGTGGTTCTGCTAAGTTTAGAACCGAACTAAATCATATGACAATTGTTCTAGAGATTGTATTTTTTTGGGGAGAAAAACATTAGTTGACATATTAAAAAGAACAGTGTAATGCTAAGTGTAAACTCTGTCACAAAAATGTTTGCAAAGAAGAGGAAGTATAGTGACAGGGGAAGTCCATGTATATATTATTGAAATTATCATTCAAGAACCTGTTGCAAGAAAGGAAATGTTAAGACAAATGATAATATTGGTTAGTACCAAGTCCAATCAACAAAGGATAGATATGATAACTGGGGCATTTATCAGAAAGAAGAAAGATAGGAAATCCTCAATGGCATAACAAGTCATCCTTTGTCATTGTTGTCAAAGGGGGAGAAGGTTTAGGTGTTGCCATCAATGCCAAAGGGGGGGGTTGTTGGCAATATAGATTATAGTTGTCATTGATGTCAAAAGAAGTTCACTGATGACAAAGGAATAACCAAGGACATGATGGCATAGTGAACTCAATGAAATACAAAGGAAAAACAAAAGGTGAACTCAGTATAAGTCAAAGGAAAGATAAAGGTAGTGATGGCATGGCATGAATAATGAAATGGCAGATATGATGACATAGAATAACATAATTGATGGTGAATTGGTAAGATACATTTCCTATGATGACAAATCCGATGATGTGACATCATTATGGAGAAATATGGCAATTAATGAAAATCAAGAAATTGACTAAGGATGGATAAATAGTCAAAACTGGTCTAAGAGAGTCTAAGAGAATGACCGCCCTAAATGATCGATTAGAATAAATTCCCGCAACACATAGGGTTCTTGTAGACTTATGTTTTCTCTACCATACCATGTACTCAGATTGTCTTGGAAGTAGTTGAGGAAGAAGACCTGCCAAAACTGTGTTTTAGGTAGATTAGATCAAACTAAGAAATTTGTGTAAGTGTCATAACAAAAGGTTGGAAGACTATTTTCAAATGTCCTCCAGAAGATGTGTGTGTGTTAGTAAGATATAAAGATGAGATGATCCTGCTCCCTGATGAACTGGCTATCCAACCATGAAGTTAGATTCTCATTTGGTTCTTACACGAGCGAAATATCAATCTGCCAAAACAAGAGAAAAATGTTAGTTTGCATGTTGAGATTAAAGCAAAGTAATCGGGCATATCCGCAAAGTCATGGCGAGATCCGCATTCGATCTAAAATCTATGATCATAAAGCATCCTGCACAAGATCCGACGATTAAGGATCAATTCCGCAAAGGATGGGCAGAGAAGGTGAATTTCTGCAAAGGATCAAAGATCGGACGGCTGAGAATAGTTCCCCAGGCAGATCAACGATTCAGAAAAAAAAAACGTTGCAGGAAATCTATTGCAGGAACGGAAGTGCAGGTGCGGAACTGTGGAAATCAAAAGGTCGAAGTCGTGGAAATTTTGAGTTTCTGACTTCCACATTTCGCCCTGCGGAAAAGAAAAGTGTGGAAAGACAACGACAGAAGGACCATTGCGGGAACATAAGTGTGGGTGTGAAACCACAGAAATTAAAAGGTCGAAGTCGTGGAAAAGTTGAGTTTCTAACGTCTGCATTCCGCCCTGCGAAAAAGGCTAGTGCGGAAAGACAACGGTGGAAGTATCATTGCGGGAGCGAAAAAAAGGAAAGGAAAAAGTTCGAAAAACTAGAAAGTTAGAATTTCCGATTTCTGATTTCCACAGTGCGGATAGGAGCCTGCAGAAAGGCCAGTCTGGAAAGGCGGAAAGCAAAAAGACGAAGTCTTAGAAAAGTTGAGTTTTTGATTTCTGCCTTCTGTAGTGTGGAAAGGAGCTTGCGGAAAGGCCAGCCCGGAAAGCGAGAGGAGGAAAAGAAAGTACGAAAAGGCCAGTGCCCGTGTGATAATGAATCCCACATATGGAAATTAAAGACCGAGTTTTGAGAGAGAAACATGCTCAACAGCCAGAGATGATGAAGCCTGAAAGAAAGGAAAACTCGCAGCCAGAGATGATAATGCCAGCAAGCTTACGAATGGAAGAATCTCAAAGACATGAGAAGATCACAGAGTTTAATTAAGTAATTAATTAAAAATCAGTAATATAACAGAGATATAATCTAAATGATTAAATAAATTAACAGAGAAGAGGTGTGAAGGAGAAAAGCATGAAGTCTATTTGGTAAAGGTGTGATGGTTTGAACAGAGATATGAAAAGTCACAATGTTGAAAGGTCATGTGTATGGTTTGAAGAGATGATTGAAGGATATATAAACAGAAGATCAAATGGTAAGTATAGTGTGTATGTCATCCAGATCTATGTATCCAAAGCATAAGATAGAGACCAAAGCAGAGCAACAAGAGATAGAGATAGAGCTTTTAAAGAAGATCTAGAAGTCTGATAAAATACATACATGGGTGGAAGGGTGGTTCTAGGGCAGGCTACATGCCTGCAAGGAGGTCTTAGCTTCCTTCCAGTAGTGGCTAGAGAATCAGGGTATTGGTGTATGCTTGTCTGTAGGTGCAGACAGAAACCAGGGTGTGGGTGCATCCTTCAGTAGTGGTTGAGAAACTTGGGGATTGTGGTCTCTAGCAAGTGGGTGCTTGCAAATAATTGTTTTATATTGTAAAACCAAGTTTTGCATATAATAGAAACATGTTGGTGGTTTACCTTATTGGGTTCCACGTTAAAACATTGTATCCATGTTTTTTTTATAATTGCTAAAATAAAAGAAATTGTGTTTAAATTTATGTCACTTATTCACCCCCCCCCCCCNCCCCACCTCTCAGTGACAAGACCTTATCCATCATCAAATTTCCATCCCAAGTCCTTGGACGCTTTTGATTGTATCCCTTCAAAAGTTAAACCAATGTCTCTCTCATTCCTATATAACCATCTGTCTATGAATGGAAAATTGTAGGCATCTTCAACTTGGTGTTCATCTTCTCCCAAAGTGTAGTCTAAAAGGCACTAAGAAATCTAGTTTCTCTATTTGAGATTATGCTAGTTTGTATCCCAAAGTTCACCCAAAGCTTTTCAAAGGACATTTTTTTGATATTTTCCTTTGATGGTTCTTTTACAAAGGAATGAGAATGCACATCTTGCTAAACTTGTCTACCACCATAAATAGATAGTTGTGTCCCTTCCTTATTCTGGGAAAACCACCCAGAAATCCATAAAGATGCTCTTTCGTGGTCTAGTAGGTATAGGTAAGGGATGGTATAGACCTTGATTTATATTATTCGGCTTACTAGTACAATGAAGTATGAATACTCTAATAAACTAATCCACATCTTCTTGCGAGTCTAGGCCAATACACATACCTTTGTAAGTTGACCATTGTGTTCCCAACACCAAAACTCCCTACAACTTTGGAAGTGTGAGCCACTCTAACAAGTTGTGATCTTTCACATTTATGAACATGGATCTTATAAATCTTGCAGATCAACCGATATTAGAGATAATAGTCATCCTTATTGTCACCTTATACTATACAATTTGGCCCTGTAGTTTTTGAAACACCTCTTTAAAGTCATAATCTTATGCGTATGCCTCTTTGTATGCATCATGGGTGAAAGGCTCCATGTGCTTAAGAATTTCCAAAGTTTCAACCTTTGATGTGGGTGGTGTTCATAGCATGCATGCCAGCTTATTAGCATTTCCTTTCTTATCCTTAATTTTTAGATGAAATTATAGTAAAAACCACATCCACTTCTAGTGTTTGGTTTGCTAAAGTTTATTGCGGTCATATAAGTACTATAATGGATCATGATCAATGTGGATGATGGTATCCTTGGAAATCAGATAGTTCTTCCTCTTCTTAATAGTTTGAATCAAAGCTAAGAATATTTTATCATATGTAGGGAAATTCAAGACTCCTCCATGAAACATTTCAAAATGATTGAAACCTAGTTTACCTTCCTTCATCAAGATTGCCCCCATAGCATACCCACTTGCAACTATATCCACTTTGAAAGGCTTATGCAAATTAGGCAATGCAGTAACCGATGCTTGATTGATCTTTTATTTAAGCTCATCAAAAAAAAATTGCTAATTCTTTTCTAATTGGAAACATTTTTCATTAGTTGTTATGGCATGCATCAATTGAGAAGGATTCTATAAACTTATACATGTATTGTTCTACCCCAACAATCTCTTGACTTTAGTTACATTAGTAGGACTTGGCCACTTTATTATGTCCTCCATATATGTAGTATATATATTGAATTCCCCGCCACTATTCACATATCCAGCTACACCAATCATTGCTTGGTAAATTCACATTTCTTGAGGTTTTCCAACAATTGATGCTTTTTTAAGGTATCTAACACCTCCATGAGATGTGATATATGCTCTTATCAGGTATAGATATAAACCAATATATCATCTAAGTACATTATTACAAATATATCTAGAAATGGACGCAATACATATTCATCAAATGCATAAATGTAGTTGTTGCATTGCATAAACCAAAAGGCATTACAAACCATTCATATAGACCTTACCTTATCTTGCACGTAGTCTTAGAAGTGTTCTTTTTTTAACTCATACCTAACAGTATCCTAATTTGAGATCCAACTTGGTGAAGTGCTTGGAATGTTGCAACTGATCTAGAAAGTCATTGATCATGGGCAAAAGGTATCAATTCTTAGGGGTGATCTTGTCCTATATTTTGTAGTCAATACATATTATCCAAATCCCATCCTCCTTGGATATGATGATGATAGGTGACCCACAATGTGAGGAAATTGGTCAAGTTACTCCCTACTCCAATAGTTGTTGCAACTATTTCTTCACTTCATCTAGTTCCAGGATGGTATGTCTATACAACCTAATATTTGAAAATAACGACTCAAGAAACAATTGTATCTCATGCTCAATTTCCCTCTTAGGGGGTAACCCTTTGTGCTCTTTGAACACTTTTGTGTACACCTACAAAAGTCTCCTCCAACTATTATTTATTCTCTTTAGTACATCCCTCCAAGGATGACCTTACTTTAATCGATTCACCTTTTGGTTGATTTTCACTTTAAAAAGAAATACAAACTTCCTACTATAGTTGGTCAATTTCTTGGCTTGATTAGCACTTAGTAGAGATTTCTTGGATTTATCATTGTGTCCACTAATGATGAATGATTTCCCATCCTTGAGCAAGTAGCACTAGTTTTCTCTCCTCATGAAGATTGCATCCATCAAGTACATGCATGGGCTTACAAACACTACACCACACACATGAAGTGGTACTACATATGATTCCACCTCATCAATATAGTTTTCACTTATAAAAAATTTATCTTACACTTCTTAGCGACCATGATATCTCCATCCTTGTTTACCCATATCGATGGATATGGGTGAGGATGGTCATGAACTAATTCCAACCCAAATTGAATCTTTTGTTATGAGGTTTCATTGTGAACCAAAACCAAATAGAGAATCCACATTTAACTTCTTAACCCATATCTTAATATGGAAGAGTGTACTCATATCCTTCTCTACCTTGGGATAGAGGATACTCAAATTCACCTCCTCCTACATGATATTATAGACAATATTTTCATATGCATGTGATTTTATTTCTACCTAGCTAGTTGAATCCATGGCTAACATGTTCTTCTTCTTGGCATCCTTCTTACAGTTCTTTGGATTCAACTCAAGATGTAGCTTCCAACTTTTATATTCAATGTAACCATTGATATTACAATTGTTGTAGTGGTTGTTTGGATCCTTGCAATAATGTTAAATGTGAAATGGTGGTTATGAAAGGATCCCAATAGTGAATGAGATATTCGGTTTGGTGGTGGTAAGGTAGATAAGACTCACTACAAGTTATATATACTTGGTTGCAATATCAAATTCATTCCCTTCCTTTGATGTGAATTTCAAACTTTGTTCCATTAGAGTGGAGAGAGAATTACATTTGGTCGTGTCGAACTTGTTCAACAATTCAGAAGATGCTCAGTTAATTTTTCGTACCATACATGTGGTGCTTATTTCAAGCCATACAACGACTTGATGAGTTTACATACCTTTAATTATTTTCCCTTCAAAAAAAATCCTCTGGCTGAGACATGATGACAATATCTTTCAAGTATCCATTCAAGAAATCAATCTTCACATCCATGTAATGAAATTTCCTCCCATGTGGGGGAGAAAGTATCCTCCTAGTCTATGCCTTCCTTTTGTACAAAACATTTTTCCATGATATTTTCCTTGTGCTTGTTGTGTGAGCCATATGATATGTGCGTGTTCTTTTAACCCCACTTGCAACAAATTGGTTTGGTTCCAAATGGAGGGTCCACCAACTTCTAGGTCCCATTCATAATGAGAGCATCATATTCATTTTGCATGGCTTCTTTCCACTTATTACGAGCTACAACTTATTCAAAGGAAATTGGTTCAAAATTAACATATAAATTCAATTCACAACCATATGATACATCCATATCTTCTACATCACCTAAATTATTTGCATCTCCTCCATCTTCTTATATGGTCTTACTTATAACTCCATCTTTCTGAATTCAACAGGATGAACACTTTCAAGTGTCTTTGTGACCCACTTTGGAATTTTTCGTGAAGGTTCGGGTTTCTTAGCTAGTGGTGTTTCATTCTCTTCAAGATTCAGTTTTCCAATCCTCTCAATCACATCATCCAATTGAACCTTCTATTCTGGTGAAGTGACAGGAACTTCTTCATGACGGGTGATGGTGTTGCAAACACATATTCCAAAGATTGATCTAAGGTAGGGACCCCCCCTTCAAGATGTGGAATCTCTTCATGAAATGTATTTACATGGGTAAATTTGTCCCAATGATAAAGTTGCCTCTTAATAGAATTTCATTCATTTCAAGAAAAATGGCATCTCTAGAAAGAATAACCTTTTTGTTTACCTTATTATTGTTGTTTGAGTGACCCAAAAAGATGCACTTCTGACTCTATGCATCGAGCTTATTTCTTTGCTCATTTGAGATCAAGGCTAGAAGATGCTCAATTAACTTTCTGTATCATGCGTGAGGTACTTGTTTCAAGTCATACTATGACTTAATGAGTTTATATACATTTTATTCGTGTCCCTTCACAACAAATCCTTCTAACTGAAACATGAAGAAAATCTACTTCAAGCTTCCATTCAAAAAAGCAATCTTCACATCCATCTGATAAACTTTCCACCCATTTTGTGCATCCAAAGATAGTAAAGTGTGAATGGTAGCCTATTTTGTTGTGGGGGAGAAAGTCTCCTCATAGTCAATGCCTTCTTTCTATGCAAAACATTTTGCCTCATGCATTGCATTATGCTTGTCAAGTGAACCATTTGATTTGTATGTGTTCTTGTAGACGCACTTGCGACCCATTGGTTTGGTTCCAAATGGAGGGTCTGCCGACTTCTAGGTCCCATTCTTGATGAGAGCATCATATTCATTTTCCATGGCTTCTTTCCACTCATCACAAACCAAGGCTTCTTCAAAGAAAGTTGGTTCAAGGTCAGCGGATAAATTCAATTCAATTTACAATCATATGAGACATTTGTATCTTCTACATTACCTGAATTATCTGGATCTCCTCCATTTTCTTGTCTAGTCAAACTTCTCGTTCCCATCTTTTCAACTTCATCGAGATGGACATTTTCAAGTGTATTTGCGACCGACTTTGGAACTTTTCATGAAGTTCCAAGTTACTCAGTTGTTGGTCCTTCATTCTCTTCAAGATTGTCTTTCAATCCTCTCAATCATATCATCCAATTGAACCTCATGTTTTGGTGAAGTGGTAGGAACTTCTTCATAAGGAGGTGATGGTGTTGCAAATGGAGATTCCAAATATTTATCCAAGACAAAGATCCCCCCTTCAAGATATGGAATATCATTATCAACTTCACGACATGTCTTTACATGGGTAAATTTATTCACACGATAAAATTGTCTCTCAATAAACTTTCCAGTTTTATTCATTTCAAGAAAAATGACATCTCTAGAAAGAATAAACTTTTCATTTACCTCGTCGTAAAGACAATATGCCTTGGTGGTGTTTGAGTACCCCAAAAAGATGCACTTCTGACTATGTGCACCAAACTTATTTCTTTGTTCCTTTGGGATCAAGGAATAGCAGGTGAATCCAAAGACACTAAGATGCCTCACTAAAGAAATGTGGCAATAGCACATTTCGTATGGAGTCTGGTTGGCAAGAGCATGAGATGGACCTATGTTTCTCAACCAAACTACACATAAAATTACATCATCCCAAAACATCAACTTTACATTCTTAAAAAACATCATGGAACGAACCATATTCAAAAGTGTCATGTTCATTATTTATGCCACACTGTTATATTGATGATTTGTATGGAACAATTATTGGATGCCTAATCCCACATTGTTTAAGATGGGCTTCAAAATCATTTGATGTGTATTCCCCTCCATTATCAATATCAAGGAAACCAATCTACAATTTTGTTTCATTTATAATCCATACATTAAAGTTTTTAAATGTTTCAAATGTTTGAGATTTATCTTTCAACAAATACACCCAACACATCATATTGTAATCATCCATAAAACTGTTACATATTTGTTACCATTAGCAAAAACAAGAGTCATAGGGCCACACAAATCAAAGTTTATCAACTCTAATTTTCTACATGCTCTAAAATTTGAATCATAAAAATGTTGTTTACTATGTTTGTCAAGAATAAAAGCATTGCACTATTTCAATTGTTTTGGAATGGTGGAAAAACAAAAAACGCCATTATTTTCTAACAATCAGATGATGTTATAGTTAATGTGTCCAAATCTAGCATGCCACAAAATGTTGGAAGACAATGTTCCTTCTTCATGCTGAGAAAGGCATGCAAAATTTTGAGCTCTTGTAGATGTTCCTTTCAACTCCAACAGATTTCCATCTTCATATTCAATCATGATGACCTTGTTATTAGAGGATCTCCTTCTCTATTATCCCATCAAACATGTGCATGGAATGGCCTTGTTGTCGAATGTGCACTAGGGATAGCAAGTTTCTCAGTAACCCTAGAAGATAAAGAACATTATGCAACCGAAAGTCGAGGAATCCATGCAGTTTGAGCCAAATGAAGCCAATTCCCTTGGGCTTGAGGCTGGATTTATCTACAAAATACACTACATTGTCTACACTGTCATTTAATTCCTCAAAAAAACCCTTTCTAAATGCCATGTGGCATGTTGCACCTGTTTCAAGCAACTATATATCTCTCCAAGATGCAAATGTTTGTACCAATATTATAGTGTGGAACAATAAAGTGAATGGATTCAAGAGGCTTACCCGCATCAAGAGTTGTGTCATTTGCATGTTTCTTTTGGTCATGCTTACCTTCAATCTTATCCCAAGGAATTTCACATGCCAATCGTTGTTGCAACAAACATAGTTAAGTTCAAGTCTCTTTCCCTAGTAATATCTGTCGGCCCCACCCTTCCCCCTAAGCCCCTAAAAGTCTTTCTTCTACATTCTATCTAAGAATGCATGTTTAACAAGCAATATGCAATATATCCTTAGAGTGAGGAGAAACAACCATGCACTTGCAGCTCTAGGACGTAGTGGTAGGCTTGGTGAAGAATATGCACGATAAATTTATCTGGACGTGGAAGAAGATTGAGGGCATACGACTTGGTTGTAGGTTCTTTCTAGCTTAGCATAACCAACGAAGGGAGAGTCCAAAGCACGTTCAATCAACCAACCCTAGGAGAGAGTATGCAAAATGTCGATAATATGGCAAAGACAGAATATGCCCAACTCAAAAAATTAAGGTTAGAAAATGTATTTCTATGGAGGGTTCATAGTGCACAGGGTTGAGAATTTCAATGGGTGGATCTGAGGGTAAGTAGATTCAGAGAATATGCCAGTCTGAAGAGGCATATGGCAGAGGCAAAACTGCAAGCATTCATGGAGTTATGGCAGAAAGGGCCAAGCTTTGATACCACTGTTAGGAATGAGGAATAACTCCATTACTTGATTTATTCTATTGATCATGAATAGGTCATGTATACAATAGGTGAGATGACCTTTGTCCTTTCATATGCCAAGGTATAAGTGTCTCCTCAAGTTGTAACCGAAAATATATTTACAATCTTTACAAAACCCTAAACCTACGAATTAGATTTTCGACATATAAAGTACTACTGTAATGAATGGATTGGGAGAAGAGGAAGGGATTTTGTTAATTGAAATCTCCATATTGATAGGATTTCCAAACCCCTCTCTGTTGTGAAGCTTGATCAACTCCCTTTCTAATAAGTAATTCAAATCTCATAACAATATTTCTTACTGGCAAAAACTCGCACCATTCTCCTACATTGTTGCTTGTTGGACACTTCAAGGAGATCCTCAAAGCTTCTATACAAGGGTTGATTTAGCATCCATTCTTTATTGTTGGCCAAAGAACCAAGTTCAACATTTCTACATTACAATAACATGTTTCTTCATTTTGTACAAGGACTAAACCATGTTTCTTCAAAGTGTGAGAGATGACTGCGGAGGGTTTCATGGCGCTCTTCGCCCCACATCTGTACTAGTCCCTGCCTGCATTCGGACTAAACCATGCGTCGTAGACGGTTTAGCTCCCGGCACTCCATATCCTCTCCTTTGGTAGGCTGGTCCCGGTCCTTTTAGCTCTTGTTTCTCGGGTTTCTTGTTGCTGACTGTTCGAGGGTTTCTCTGTTCACACATTGCTGTCGGGCACCCTTCTGGTGTTCCCTAGGCTCGTGCAGTCACGACCCTTGGAGTCCCTCCCCCTCTCAGGGGGACTAGTACCAACCAAGGTTAAAACAAGTGGGAAGGACATCACTTTCAGGCTGACCGCGCATGCTTGACTCTACCTTTGGGTGCATTTGTCTTTTTCTTCAGGTTTTTTCTGCTTTTCTGTCCCCTGACATTTGTGGGTTGACTTATTTCTTGTATCTGGGGGTTTGGGGTTCAGTGTTTTCTTTTTTATCCCTGTTACGGGTGGGTTTCTGGCGGTTTCTTCTCGGATCCGTCACTGTTGATTTACCCACCTGAGGGTTTTCATTCGGTTTGCTCTAGCTGGTGTGGTCCCTGCCACTTTTTGTGTCTCCATTGGGACTGACACTGTGTTTATCTTCTTCTGTGGCTCCTCCGTGAGCGCATCCACTTGTATGGGACTCTCCTTTTTTACTGCACTTGATATTTTATCCTCTGCGCCTTTATCGGGTGAAGGCTCGTTGACTTGGGTACCCCTGTCACGGGGGTTGATCGACATCACGTGTGCTGCGGTTTTATGTTTCCTCTGTCCTGGGGTTATCATTGTGGAAGGTTCCCGTCTGTGTGTGGATCCTCGTTTCTGTTGAGTCCCTTGTGCTTAGCTTAACCCTGGTTGGCCGGTTATCATCGCTATTTTTGGTATTTTCTTTTTGTTCTGGTACTGCCGCTGACCTTGGTTGCTACTGAGGTTCTGGGTGGGGTTATGTGGACTGTGGTCACTGCCTAAAGCGGTCATCGGTGGGGTTTCTTACATCCTCCGGTTTTTTCCACATGGTATCTTCATGGCTGAACGGGCTCCTCCCTCCCGTTTCCATCGTAGACGGCAGTCAAAAAATATTAAATCCCAGGAGGGGCGTTACAGATTCGTGCTTGGGCACGATATATACTTGGACAGGGTTACCACCCTTTGCTCTCATGATTTAATCGGTCGTTTGGAATATGCGCGTTTGGATAAAGCTGCATGGGTGGAATGGGCTGCGGTTAATTGGAAACCTCTTATCAATTATATTCCCACGATAAGCCTACTGTCCTAGGGGCTGGATCGTCTTTGTTTTCTTGGAGGAATCCCATTGTACTCGAATACTGGATGGCATATGGCACATGGGGGCCGGATCACTGGTTCTGGACCGCTGGCATACAGGTTTCGACCCTCTAAAAGAAAGGATAACCAAACGTCATTTATGGGCACTGCTCCCTCACCTACCATTTCCACTTTGGAATAAAGGTGTCTTCGAGGGGATCGCAAACTGTATTGGCAGGTTTGTGGCTGTGGAACCTGACTTTCTTCTGGCTTTCGATAAAAGGATGGCGAGGGTTCTTGTCGAACTGGATGTATCGCGTGGCCTGCCTGCAGAGGTTGAGATTTTATGTGGTGAGCGCCTACTTATTCAGAAGCTCGACTATCTGCGTGTACCATTTCGCTGCAATGTTTGTCATCGAACTGGTCACCTCAGACGACATTGTCCCTCTCTACATCCACATGCTGATGATTCAGGCTCCGACATCTTACCTACAGACGAGGCAGGCTACGACTACAGCTCTCCATCATCACAGCCAGGTACACGGGTGGCCCCTCCTTTCCCTACTGATATCGTTCCAGATTCCTTTCTTGATGATGTTGACGGTCTAATCATGTCACATTCCAAGGGATCTGGGCCTAAGATCCATGACCAGGGCTTATCTTATCCCTCCCCTGTGTTAGTTGACTCACCTTCTGCTGCTGGCCCTAGTGCTCCTTGTCCTTGCTCACCACCCTCCTCTCATGTAGATGGGGATAATTCCTATTCCATACAGTCCTCTCTTCTTGTTCCCGAAACTGTGGGCTCTCTCACCCCCTTACCTGCAATTGAGGCCTCCTCTGATGCTACTGACCATTGGGTTTCGGTTTCTCATTCACCTTTTATTGGTGAGGATTATTCTCTACCACTGCAACCCTTACTGTCTCCATCTCGGGCCCCACCTGTACCTTCTCTTTCTTCGTTGGCGGATTTTCCACCCTTGTCGACTTCGGACTCCTTGCCCCCTTCAGCTCCCCGTCCTATTAGCCCGACCTCCTCTCCCTCTTTCACTGATCCCTCTCTAAAACACACTCTCTCTATTTTTACTGCTACTACACCAACCTCACCCTCCACTCTCCCTCTGAACTCTATTAGATTTGCCAATGTCACAGTTCGGAAGAAAAAAGGAAACAAAGGAAAATCTCGGGTGGAGCTCTCCTCAGCCTCTCCACCCTATATCCCTCTCTCTGTTCATCTTAAAGATGCTGCCCACAATGTACCTCCTCGGGGACTTAGAGCCATGTCTCCCCCATGTGGTGACCCATGAAGATTGTTTCTCTCAATGTCAGAGGCCTTGGAGGCAAGGCCAAACTACACCACCTCCGTACCCTTCTCCACTCTCTTGAACCTGATATGTTGCTTCTCCAGGAAACCATGTGCAGCTCCTCACCTGCCTTATTGGCTTTCTCCAAACTCTTCCCTTCATGGGAGTTTTGTGCTATTGGAGCTTCGGGGCTCTCGGGGGGCCTTCTTTCTGCTTGGAACCCTCGTAAGATCAGATGTAAGGCTTTCCATACTTGTGTGGGACTTTTGACTCAAGTTACTATCCGAGGGCTCTCTTACCCTGTCTCTGTACTAAATGTTTATGGTCCCTATAAGAACCGTGTCTCTTTCTGGGATTTTGCTAGAAGAAGTGGTCACCTATGCTCCCCTAATCTGATCCTCGGAGGTGACCTTAACCTGACTCTTCACTCCTCGGAAATCTGGGGGCATACCTCTTCTCTTGATCCCCTTTCTGGACACTTCCTCTCTCTGTTTGACTCCCTTGGCCTGCTGGACATTACTCCTCAGTGTGCGGGACCTACTTGGCATAATGGTCGTTCCGGTCTGGAGGGAATCAGTAAAAGACTTGATAGATTCTTAATCTCTAGCTCCTTAATTCCCTCCTTGGGTACTCACAGAGCCTGGACACATTGCTCGGACTTATCAGACCATTACCCCATTGTTCTCGAATGGAATCGGCAAAAAGCCCCCTGTATTTATCCTTTTAAATTTAACCGGTCATGGCTTGATGATCCTGCCTTTACTGACTGGTTCTCTCATTATTGGGCCCATCTCACATTGGATGATTCTACCTTTGATCTTGACTCTCTTCTCCTTAAGCTCCGTCACCTCAAGCTGGACACTAAAGCATGGATCAAGGATAAGCAGTCCCGTATGGACTCAGACCTTGGTGATATTGAGCATGCCATTTGCTCCCTTTTAGCTGATTCCATTAATGGCATCCTATCCTCAGATGACTTGGCTCTTCTTACACAGCTACGATCAAAAAGGCAGTTAATATTGAATCACACTCTCCTCACTTGGCAATTAAAGAGCAGAACTAAATGGGCCCTGCAGGGTGATTCGAACACTAAATACTTCCATATGCTAGCCTCGGGAAGGAGAAACCAGAATACCATTTGGTCACTTGCAGATGAAGCTGGCAACACCTATTCGGATGATACAGCTCTTAAAGTCTTGGGACTTTCGTATTTTGCCAACATCTTTAAGGATGATGGGGGTACTTGCCTCACTCACCAACTAAAGGTTATCCTTCTTTACCCTAGAATGTTCCCTGTTGAGAAAACGGATGAGCTTGTGGGAGAGGTTACCCTTGGGGAAATTGAACATGCTCTCAAATCCTTTAAAAAAGATAGAAGCCCTGGCCCGGACGGGTGGCCTGTCGAATTTTATCTTTTTTTCTTCGATCAGCTGGGGAAGGATCTTTTGTCTGTTGTTAATTCCACTAGAATTTCGGGTATTATCCCCTCCTCCCTAAATTCTACTTTCATAACTCTGATTCCCAAAAGAGACAAACCTCAGACCTTTGCTGACTTCCGACCCATTTCTTGGTGCAATCTCCTGTATAAACTTATCTCTAAGGTCATAGCCACCAGAATTAAGCCCTTCCTGGATGTGGGTATTTCTCAGGAGCAATTTGGATTCCTCAAGAATCGTCAAATTGTTGAACCCATCGGCATTGTTCAGGAAGTACTCCACTCCATCAAGTCCAAACACCTCTGTGCATTCATCATCAAACTTGATCTGATCAAAGCTTTTGACAGGGTCAACTGGACTTTCATCCGTCTCTTACTGATCCAGATTGGGGCTCCCCTTCAGCTTGTCAACTGGATTATGGGCTGTGTTTCCTCCGCTACCTTTGCTGTTTTGATCAATGGTTCCCCTTCTAGCTTCTTCCCTGCTTCACGAGGTATCCGACAGGGTTGTCCCCTTTCACCCTTACTTTTCATTCTTGTTATCGAAGGTCTCAGCCTATTAATCTCAAATGCCCGTAGTCATGGCCTTATCCGGGAAATCAAAATCTCTCCCTCTCTTGCACTATCTCATCTTTTATTTGTGGATGATGTCATACTTATGGGTAATGGTACTCTTCCAGATTGGGCAGCTTTTGAAGTTTTACTTGACACATTTTGTAAAGCTTCAGGTATGGCTATAAGCTTGGATAAATCGGTCCTTTTACAAAACAATATTTCTGTCCCGGAACTCCAGTGTCTCTCCAGAGCTATTCCCTTTAAGATGCTCCCTATTGCTGAAGGCTTCAAGTATCTAGGGTTCTTTATTAAACCCTTGGGGTATCGTACAAAGGATTGGGATTGGCTGGTGGTGAAATTTGAAAAAAAGATCAGTTTGTGGACACATAAACTGCTCTCATTGGGAGGTAGGCTCATACTTGTTGAATCTGTGCTCACAAGCATTCCAGTATACTGGATGGGTCTGGCACCTGTACCAGCCTCCATTATGCACAAACTCAAAAGTATTACCTTTGCTTTCCTTTGGAGTTCTTATGGTCACAGCCGAAAATTCCACCTGGCATGTTGGTCAGATCTCTCTTGGCCCAAGCATTTTGATGGGTGGGGCATCAAAAATTTATATTGGTTCAGCACTGCTCTCCGTCTTAAAAATTTCTGGAATGTTCTCTTCTATAACAGTGTTTGGCACCGGGTACTCATTACTAAATACTTGAAGCAGTTATCTATGATCAAGTGGCTTCGGGCAAAAAATTTCTGTACACGTGGGGTTTCGGCATTCTGGCGAGGGTTTCTTCAAACTATCCATTGGATGGGCTGTCACACCTCATGGCTTGTTGGAAATGGCAGGGACATCATTATTGGTACCGATCCGGTGATTGGTATTCCTCTCTCACTTCATTTTCCGGAAGGACTGAGAACATATCTGGATGACCTGGATATCAAGACTCTTGCACAGGCACATAATACACAACCTTATGCACTACACTATTGGTTTACAGCTGAGGATTTATGGTTAAATGGTGATTGGAAAGATATCTGGGATTCATATACCAGATATTTGGATCTTAATGGTATTCGGCTTACATCTGGACATGATATTTTAATCTGGGATTACAACAAATCAGATGGCACTAGCACAGCTGACAGTGCATATGATTGTATTGTAAAAGCCCACAATCCTGTATCTAGCAGTCGGTTGTTCAAATCCCTTTGGACTGTTCATCTTCCACGTAAAATCGGTTGTTTCACTTGGCTTGTGCTAAGGAATAAAATCCTCACGTGGGACAATTTACAAAAGAGAGGTAAGCATGGTCCTGGCATCTGTCTTCTCTGTCATTTAAATGCTGAAACAGTACATCATCTCTTCTCGCGCTGTCCTGTATGGAAAAAAGTTTTGGGAATGTTATGTGATCAATGGCAGCTAAAATCTCCTCCAAAAGATGCACCTATCACCGAGCTCTTTGAATTCTGGGAGTCCAATTATCACCGCAGCTCCGGCCACTATTATATTCCCCACTACATGATTTGGACACTGTGGAAGGCACGCAACAAGGCTGTTTTTGAAGGATATGAGGTTACAGTGCTGGGGGTATTTCATCAGATCTTATGCTCTTTGCAGTCTTGTCTCACTCGGCCCGCATACATGAAGAAAGGAAAGATTTCAGTCAGACAGATAAGACCGAGACCACATGTGACTTTCCCATGTGGCTTTTTTGATGGTGCCTCCAATTTATTAGCTGCTGGTATTGGTTACTGCCTGTTATTGAGTGAGAATCATCACATAGATTTCGCGCTGGGGGTCGGTAAAGGAACCAATACAAAGGCAGAATTACTAGGCTTATGGGCCCTATTGCACTCTTCCCAAATGATGGGTATTCCACTTAGCCATATCTTTGGTGACTCTATGGTCATCATTAATTGGGCCAAGGGAATCACTACTATTTCCCCTCCAGATCTTTATCACTGGTGCCGGGACTCTCAACAGCTTATTTCAAGCTTCCGTGATCTCTCTTTTAGTCACATCTATCGTGAACACAACTGGAGAGCAGACAATCTTTCAAAATCAGCACTCTCCTTTCCTCCGGGTCATGGCTGGTTTTCTGAATATGTTGATGATCAATTGGTCACTTGTGACTCTTATCAGTTATTTTGACTGTCAAGGGGGTCCTTTCTCCCCTGTGGGTGTATTATTATGTGATATCCGAGTTCTCTTTTTGAGCCACAGATCTACCCAATTGGTTCACGATAGATTGGTCTGATACTGATTGATCATTTGCTTGATGAGTCAGTGTTCTGATGGGACTATTTACTAGCCTTTCCCCCCAGCTGCATCTTGATGAGTATCACTTATGACTCGCTGTAGCCTTTGTTCTGTAACCCTTCGGGGGTGGGTGATTTAAAAGCCCTTTGATTCTTAATAGAATATCAAGGACTGCTTTTTCTTCCTGAAAAAAAGGAACCAGTTGTACCTTTTTTCATTTACCCTAATATAATTTTTTTTCTACTAGATCCATCGCTTGATTTAATTTGGTCTTTGCCTCTATAATGTCCTTTCTCCTCATATGGTCTAATTCAAATTCCTTAAACAAGCTCAATGAAAAGGGGCATTTATCAAGTAATCCCAATAACTTATGTTTTAAATGTTATTATTTTTTCGAAGGGTTTTTATTGTGAGCTCAAGTCTATTATGACCTTTATCCTCTCTATGGAGAGAGAGTAGACTATCTCCGATGTCTTCCAAGCAACCAAGGATCATGTGTGACTGATTGAGGTGGATTTAACACCCAAGATGAGCACTATACCCAAAACCCTCTCGGATCAAAGATAAAATTAACCTTGATGGCAAATGTTACTAGCCACATCAATCATCAATGGTTTCAATTAGCTTTAGTGACCATACAAATTATAATTAGTTTTAAAAATTTTAATTGGGCTTCCTTGTATTTGATTTGTTGGGTTCACCTTTTCAATCAATATGATGAAAGTCATTTGAGTATTATATAACTTTTATAAAGCTATAACTCTACAGGTAATTTTTCTTCAAGCAATATGATGAAGGTCATTTGAGTATTATATAACTTTTATAAAGCTATAACTCTATATTTAATTATTTTATTGAGATAATAAAGATATTTGACAATTGATATCGATATCAAAATGAATAACCTTTATAGTTGATTGTTTTGTTGAGATAATAAAGATATTTAACGGTTCCCTATGCTAAATCAAACTTATTTTCATTGTTTGTGCAAATGACCTGTTTTGGAAATTAGAATGCTGGCTTACTTCCCAATAATTAACATTATATACACAAACACTTTATAAGTCAAACTATGATAAGTAGAACACACTTGGTTAGGAAACTTAAACAACATCAATGGCATTCACACTCCTCTAGCATGACCTTAACAAAATTCAGCACGGATACAGAAACATAAACTATAAAAGTGACCTTTACAACATTCAGCACGGATACAGAAAAAACATTAACTATAACAGAAAATGGAGTGGAATGTTCTGTATCCAACCAACCCAAGATGGATGGTCTCCATCAAGTTGAGGTTGGATAGTAGATAAATTTATGTGGTCCATGAGCGATCACTCAAAGGTAAGAAACAAAACCATTGCATTTATTTTCATGAGTAATCACTCGAGGTAAGAAACTCAACCATTGCATTTGTTTTCAAGGATCAACGCCTTATAAAACGAGAATGATACTTGCCGACAGAAGGTATACCGAACATACTGCAGGGACCCTTACTAGTAATCAGAGAGTGGTATGACAGGTGGCGTGGTCGCTAAAGGTATTGGCCCAATTTAGATGAGAAATTTGCTAGAGGAAAGGTGCTGTGTAAAGTTGATAAATAATGCTCACGTGGCCTATCGAGTTTATCCTACGTTCACCCAGCCTTCCTTCTTTGAAGTGGTGGGCCAAAGATTATAAGCAATGATGCTGGATTCCCTGACTTCTTACTTAAAATTGTCAACCTGACGAAAGCAAGTTTTCATATTTGGGAACATCATGGAAAAAGGCTAGGTGATGTGACATGCCTTAGTTGTTACAAAATTTCACACAATAAAATGCTGTTGATGAACTTCATTGTTCTAAAATAAATATATATATACTTTGTTAAAAAGAAAAGTTTAAGGGAGGACGTCATTTATTTTTTAAAGAGACCCTGAAACTGTAACCCTATACATAAATTAGAGGTCCACTATCAAAAGAAAAAAAGGCAGATGTACTTGCATCAGACACTCCAAAAGGTGACTTTATGATCAGGATTTCTCCAAAGAAAGTCACAAACAACTCCAAATAGATAAACATATTATGATCTTAAAAAAAATCCCCTCAAACTGAATGTTTGACAAAAACTTTTATATGTCCTCAGATATTGGATATACCAACATAATCAAGGGTACAAGCCTTCTGAAATATACAGACGTTTCGTTCAAGTTCTATATCACATGCAGAAACTAATTTTGAAAAAGACTGAATAAACCAAAGAAATTTTAAAATATGTATATTCATAGAAGGGACTCTGGATAACAATTTAATAAAATTTTGAACACAATCCACGTGACTAGATATATAGACTTCTCAGACCCTGCCACCTATTGGCAGAAAGAATAAGAGGAAAATGCGTTTGAATATACTAGATAATTGCACATAATAAAAGCTTAGCTTTCCTCAGATCATGTCTTGATGTTACTTCTCCCAACTATTACTAAAGCATCCAACTTGTTGTTCGATGCACGCGAGGGCCAATCAATTAATGCAGACTTGTTCGTACTCAAAACTTGCAGATTAACTTAAGATTCCACCACATGTCCACACCAATCAATTGCACATCATAATTTGTTGTAATAAATTTGAAAACTAAGAATCCTTGTTAGCATTAGAAAATATAATGAGTCGATCAACCAGCAGCAGATCCTTGTAAACAACGAAAAATTCAGATGCACATGTAAAAACTCTCACCATAAGACCCTTTAATTGCCTATGAAAACGAATCATAGATCTAAAGGTTCTTGCTTCGGACAATAACACCCTTAATGAACCTCGACTTTGTAAGCATTATATTCTCGAATCAAATGGCTTGCTTCCACATCTATCTTCATTTGCAGATAGGTTTTGTAATTAAGAGCGTGTGCCCTCAAGTCCCAAGTGTTCTGACAACCATCGACAAATGTCCTCCATTTCTTCAGGAATTGTATAATGACCCAACCTGCACATATCATAACAACATGAAACCAACTTTATAAAGGCAATCAAACTTGAATTTTTTAAAGTAAAGCTAAACAGAAAAATCATCGACTGTTAAACATAGAGCATCCATCTAATAAGCTTTGTAGCAAAAACATCCATTCTTTGTAGGCCCGTGAACCTTACTCTAGCTCATTCCTACTCCCTGTATACTAATAGATGTTTTGCTAAAAAGGTTCAATTATAAACTGAATTTCAACAATTAATTTTCAATGTATTGCCTTCTGATGATCTTTGATGATCTTTAATGGTGAAGAGTCTCTACAGACTACAACTTACAATAATAACTATCATAAGTAATTGCAACAAGAGAAGCAAGGTGCACTTTACAGATGTAACATCCACATGTAACACTTATAAATCAAAATAGAAAAAATAAATAAAATCTGTAATTTTAAAAAATAATAGCTGGCAATGTATAGCAACAAGTGTCAAATGCTTATCACTTGAAAATTAAAATGAAAAAAAAATATGATGTCTGTAAGAACAAAAAAATAATAATAATAATAATAATAAGACTAAGTAAACCGTTGTAGATCCATCTTGAACCCAGATCTTTTAAGCACCAAGAGGATTGCATCTCAGCTTCTCCTTGATTCCTCTCAGTGATTAATAGATCTGAGGTTAAGGCAGGTCTATGCTGGTTTGTATGTCAACAAGGTCTCGGCTTGATGGTTAAGTGGGAGTGATGATATTTCCCCATCAAGGTGTGAATCCCACAGAGACAATCCACCCCTGGTGGCCATCTCACCCATACAAGCACATCGTATCAAGCAATTGGAGTCAGGTTTAAGCCTTGGGCAATTTCAGCAGAATAGATACCCCTCACCCAATGTTTTAAAACTCAGAACCGGGAGTTGAACCGGTCGAGGCTCAACTCGGACCGGAACCGGAACAGGCAATGAACCGGAGCGGTTTGATTTTAATGACTCAGGCTATTAAAAAATATATAAAATTTTACAATTTTAATGAAAAAATATATATTTAACATTCCAAGCTATGATTTCAAACTATTACAGACATAATATACAGAGTCTATTCATGTATATACCATGTAAGGGTGAATATATCAAAATAGCACCAAGTGCAATACATAATTGAATAAAAATTGAAAATACATAATCATCAAAATCCATGCCTGTATTGGGATCCTATTCTCTAGGCTCTAGCCCCTACCTCTACATCAAATCTCAGGTTGATCCTCCAAGGACATTAGTGAACACCCTACAAATTTGATGAATCTTCCTAATCTAAGCGTTAAAATAAACTAGAAAAAGCTTCCCATGCTTAATAAGTGATTTTGTTTCACTGAAGGATACAATTTTATTATGGGCATGACAGAGTATTTCAATCAACCTCAACAATCAGGCATCAGCACCACCAACATCAATATACACACAGAGTTTGAGATGCTTGATTAAATTCCAATACCTTACCCTCATACATGATAGAATCTAGTGGAAACTTAGCAATTCTGAAATCCTGAAAATTATTAAGTCTGTTGATTTTTTGAATGAGATCTAAAATTCTAATTTTTGCATATGAAGTCCGATGAGGTTAGAACCACTCTCAAACAACCTGAAACAATTAATGGTAATGTTAAAATTTAAGTAAAAGGATAGAAAATGAAAGACAGGGAGAATGTCACTTTTACTTTAAGAATTTAACATTACCATTTCAATATTACTGAAAGACTGGCCAATTTTTTTTTGAACGTCTGTGTCTAGCCTCCACGCATGCACCCTGGGAAGGTCTATATTGACTCAGCAGAGTTAATGAAAAACCGGCCAGTTTGGGACCAGTTTGGGACCAGTTTGGTACCAAACCGGCCTCCGGGCCGAGTTTTGTCCTGGTTTGAGATGGCTGAGGAATAAATCAGTCAACTTGGTCGGTTCTGGTTCCGGTTCCAAGTTGAACGGTTTTAAAAACACTGCCCTCACCAACAGCTTCTTAGTAAAAGGGATCCTCCTCAAGTGTTGTAAGCCAGCTACACTTCATTCTAGTATTCAAATTGGGGAAGGGCATGCTTGCCATGTCATGATAAGAGGAAACATCTTGTCAAAAAAATCATATTTTTCAATCGTGAACTAATCAAGTGAGGAAAGAAAATGGTCAGACTATACACATTTTGTTCAATGGATGTTTACAGATTAACTCTTTTGCCTCTTACTGGCGAAGCAGAACTGTTGAACATCTTAACTCTTTAGTGAACAAATGTCAACACTCTGGTAGATTAAGTTCAAAAAGTAGAAGCAGGGGCCAACCGGCTAGCAAAGGTCATCAACTAGCCGACAAGATGGTCAGGTCAAACAACATATAACCAACATGCATCTTGGCCAACCAAGCATAAAGAACCATAAATTGCTTAAACCAGTAAAGGACAAGCAAGTCAAATGGTAGAGATGAAAAGTATGTGATCGAGCTCTCTTAGCAGTGTTTTCAGAACAGGTCCGGTTCCAGAAGAACAAACCAATTTGACTGGTTTAGGCCCCCAAAAGGTCCAAACCACCACCCTAAACCGAAAATGATCGGTTTTGTACCAAAACCGACCGGTTCTGTACAAGAAGCGGCTGATTCGGTACAGAACTGACCTTTTTTCACTTGAGCAGTCAGTTCCATAGCCGTACAACTGCGGCTATGGGCCCAAAAAATTCAATTGAAAAAAAAAAAACCCATAAAAACCTACTCTAATAGCAAAAAACCTAATCTAAACAGTAATCATCAATAACATTAAATGGTAATATTTGTTGTTGTAAATGTAACTTCGGACCATAATCTATTGTATATTATTATTGTATTTTTATAGTACCTCCGTCAGAGATGTTTTTCCTCCATTCGGGGATGTTATTATTATGTTTAGTCATTGAGGTAAAACCAATGTTATCAGAACCGAACCGGTGGTCGAACCGGCCGACCCCAGGACCCGGAACCAGACAAAAACCAGGAAACAAACCGGATCAAAAAACCGGCTGAGCAAAAATACATAAAACATTCATATTTTCGAAAAATACATATATATCCATGTGCATACATGTGAATTCAAACCATTATACACAAATATGCAAAGTTTCTCATGTATATAGCAAGAGCGTATAAAACCAAAATAGCATCGACTGCAAATACATATCTATAAAAAAGTACATCAACAAAGAGGTTATAAATGACCTCTAAAGTCAAAATATAAGCATAAGACTGTAGTCTAGACTCTAGAATCTAAAATCTAATGATTCTAATCATAATCAGAATTATTTGAGTCCTCGTGCTCAGACTCATAGTCATCGTCTACATCCTCAACATGAGCATGGCTTGACTCCCCTAGGCCTGAAGGCACTTGTCTAACTGCAACATCAATGTTCACATCCTCTTGTTGCGGGAGAGTTCCCAAGTCCATCCACAATTAAATGTGATTGATATGGAGGGTGGGAGCCTCCTTTGATAATATTAGAACGGTCGTGGGCCAATTAAACAACTCACACGTGGACCCTATTTTTATTTTATTGAAAGAATTTCAAATTCGCTGTTTTTGGGGGTCCTTGGCGTTTTTGTACAAAACCGGCCAGTTTTGTATTGAACTGGCCGGTTTGGAGAAAACCGAGCGGTTTTATACGGAACCGGCTGGTTCAACCTTGAAACCGGCCAATTTCGTATGGAACCAACCAAAATCGGTTTGAGTGCATTATTTGACTTGGTGAAGCTTGTAAACCGGTCCAACTAGCAGGTTTTTTCAAAACTGGTTGGGTTCTGATAACATTGGGTAAAACCTCCGTTGTAAGTCAGGGCAATAGTCCCCAGAAGAAATAATGTAAAATGTATTTTTGAGTCTCCCAAGAGAGAAGTCAGCCTTGCTAGGTCAAGAGGTCAGCCCAGTTAAGCTTTAGGTCAGTCCCTTGTAAGGTATAAATAGGGAGGCGCCCTCCCTCATTTATACACACACTCACTCACTCAAGTTCGCATGAGTAAGAGAGAAGACAATTTCACTAGAGGAGACAAAGAGAGAGTTGTAAAAGACTTCCTATTTTTGGGTTTCCCATTTGGTGATAATGTATTAGTGACGAACCTATCTCTAAGGAAGTTTGCAGGGTTTTCTCCTTTATAGTTTCTCCGAAGAAAATGTTTGTGTTCTTGCGTATTGTTGTGGTTGTCTTTCTTTCAGTTTAAAGATCTAACATAATTGAATTAAAGTGCAAACTCTAGCATGGTTTCAGAGGCACTCTGAAAGAAGGCACTGTGCATCTGCGAAAACTAGGGCTTTCTAGTTCAAAGTCTTCTCTCCATAGATCATCAAAAAAAGAGGGCTAGGAAAACTCGCCCTAGGAGGGCACATCATTTGGAGGAAGCATAATCAAGTTTGAAGAATTTTGATTTTTGACCTGGAAAATAGTGTCGGGAGAAAACTAGGGCATCAAGCTTTTGGGGTCTTCCTCCATCAATTTGGAAAAAGGAATACACTGAGAAACTCGCCTTCAAGAGGCGCATCTTCCTGTCCAATCAGAAGTTTAAAATTGCTACTTTGGAAAATTAGGGTTTCTCTAACAAACCCTAGGCCAGTCAACTCCAAAAGCAGGTTGGGCATCTCAAATTGGTAAGATCTAAAATCTTTGCTATTTCCATTTGAGGTTCTCATTTCAAAATGACTCACCACACCTAGCTTGATGATAAGCTTGGGGGAGTGTTGAGGCCTGGAAATTCGCAGGCAACAACAGCAAGGGATTCTCCCCAGTCAACGTTCCCAACTAGCCCGTGACTGTTTGGTGTAGGGAATCCGTCCGGTTTGCGGTCCGGCTACCGTAGGTCAAGTAACAAAACTAAAAGGGTTTTACCGGTTGCGGCCCGGTCCACCGTGTATATTTTTGTATTTTTGACTTAAAGTATGATTTGCACGTGCCTAATTAACCATGCAGGGTGATAAAGGATGCAAGGAGTAGTCACAACGTGATGCGCAGGTTCTTACCGCTCATCTTAGAACTCACAAGCATCTAAATCACATGTAAAGTAATGAAGTAAAACTAACTATCTATCTATCTATCTATCCCCGGGGAGCCAAATTGTAACTTATTTATGAGTAATGTGGATTGTGCATGCATTATAAAGAGAAATTGCAGATAGCTGATATTCCTTCCTACAACACATGAACAATTAAAGATATTTAGACAATCAAATAGCCAATTGTTTATGAACAGCATGCATTACTCATGGTGGTAATTTCACAGAATAACCCAGAAATCATTCAAACAAGAACATAGGCTCTAAGAGTTAGAACGATCTCACAGTTAATGGACAAAAACTGGAAAAACGAAATAGTTCATCTTTCACCAATCCATAGCATAGCATTTTAAACGTCCCACCAAACTTTCTCCGACAGGAAAACATTAATTCTTTATTGCAAAAAAAAGTAGTTCTTCTTACAATATCTCTTTACATGTCTAACTAGGAAAAAGCCCTTTGTTCTTCTAAGTCTCCTATATTTATACAAAAAGATGAGACTGTTGGGCTGCCCACAAATAACCTTTGGGCTTCCCAACTCTTTGCCTCCCAAAATTCCACTTTCATCAAACGTTTACAAAATCGTTACATATTACAAGTGAATGATCATTCAGGAGGAGGGCCCCACTTGAGTATTCAAAAATTTCTTCCATGCTAAAGCCTCAGAGGCGATGCCTTCAAACGCACAAGGTTCCAAAAAATGAACGTTTATTTCGAACTTCGCAGCCTAGTTCTTGATGGCTTCAATTCTGGCCGCACTCAAACGGAGTTGATCCTCCAGTAACTGCACACTGATGGCGGAATGATCTACTTCACTCCTTAAGATCTGGTCGTCGAGGGCTTTAATGTGCTGTATTTTTGCTTCCTCCTCTTGATACCTCTTCTACAGAATTTCCACAAATAAATTGTGGTCCGAAAAAACATCTAGCCTCTGCTCAGCCTCTACTTGGCACCGGTTATAGGTAATCAGGAGCTTTCTGAAGAATTCTGTGCATGCTCCTTTAGTCTTTCTAACAGCCCTTTTGAACTCCTCGGCTGTGTTTATAGCAAACTCTAATAAGTCGCAATCCTGCTTAAGGGCCTGCTAATCCTTCGAGGGAAGCTCTGCAGGAGTGTCTTCATTATTTTCCAGTCCAGGACGTCCTGAGATCTATCAACAAAATAAGAGGAGGTCTCCAGAAACTCCTCCAATCGACCCTCTACTTGCAAGACCTTGCATCTTTCTCCTTCTATGGCTGTCTGCAGCTGAAGCATTTTAGCCTTTTGTGCCAACACGTGTTCCCTGAAAGGCTGGATATCAACCTACCGCTCTTTTGCTTCCTCTAAAGCTGCTGTTAGAGAAGTGATCTGCTCTTGAAGTTTTGTCTCTTGTTCTTAAGACTGCCTTTCACTTGCCTCCAGGGTGGTCTTTTGCAACTCTAAGTCTTCTATCTTCCCCAGCAGTTGTTCCTTCTCCACCCTTAGCTCTTAATATTCTTGCTGCACTCTCTCCAGACACTCTTGTGTAGTTTCCATAGACCTCTTTTCTGCTTGGAGAACCTGCAGTTCATCTTTTGAAGACCTCATCTCTTTTTGCATGTCCTCATATTTTCTCTTCAGCTTACTGCTTTCTTCTCTCTCCTTTCTTAATGTGTCCTTCAGTTGAGCAGAAGACTTCTTGGATTGCTCCAGCTCCATCATGATTTTGTCTACGTTATCCTCCGAAGCGTGGATCAATGCAGCTCCTACTCTAATGGTGAATCTGGGATCTCGGTCGGTCCCATAAACAACGGTTGTATCCATTATCATCTTCCCGGACAGACCTCCTGTTTCGACCTTCTTTTCAGTTCTCTTCACTATCCTCTTTCTTTCCTTGTCATAGAAGACAGTATTAAAATCAGGGATTTCTTCCCCTATCTTCTGTTCAAAAGGGACCAGCTTAAGTGTGGGGACCATAGACTGTCCAGGTGTGCCGACAGCAGGTGTTTCTGGGTCCTGAACCTCGGGGTTCTCAACGTCCTGGGTCTGAATGTCAGCTGTGTCAAAGGCTGACTGTTCTGTCGTTGTCTGGGTCAGCTTCATCCTCTCTGCTTCCTGTTTTTGTAGCTCCTCATCAAGCTTTCTTTTCCTTTCTTCTTCTTCATTTCTCGCATCTTCTTCTGCCCTTTGGGCTACCTCTTGGGCAGCTCTTCTTTTCTCCCTGAAGCCACCCAGCAGCCTCTTGGGCCAACCTTTGGGCTTCTTCATTTCTTTTCCTGGCTTCTTCATTAGCTTTTGCTTGTTCATCCTGCCCTTTTTCCCCTTTGGTGGTGATCTTCGTTTTGAACCTTTTCCTCAAGGCTATTATGTTCAAAGCACTGCGGAAGACGGACTCTTCTCTGTCCCAATGGTGAGTGTATTCGAAATGGACGTTGTTCTCTTTGCAGTGTTCAGCCACTTTGTTGTGGGAGTCATTTCTGTGGAAGGGCATTTCACCAAAATCAAATTTTTCCACTTCTTCCACAAACTCGTCTGCTTTCTTTACTCTGGTAAACTTATAACTCCCTAACTTGAAAGGCAAAGGGGGATAGGCAGCCTTCTTATGCTCAAATAAAAAGCTTCCTATGCCATTCAGGAAGACTTGCCTAACTGCCTCTTTATGAACGATGTAGTCTGTGGCATATTTGGGTAACAGGGAGGGTGCCCTAGAGCCTCCAAACATTCTGAAGTAGAGGCCATCCTCAGTCAGGAAATAATCTGCATATTCTTCGATTACCTGCAATGCCTCTTCCGACATGCAGTCACATTCTTTCAGGAAAATGAGAGTATACAAAGGCATGATGAAATGTTCACAGACCTCCCGGTAATGACTATGGTATTTGTGCGCCCATAGTGGCTTGTATGCAGAATAGACAGGCATCCTCTCCCTGTCCCAGATGCACCTTAGGCCGGGGAAAGGTTGATTGCACAGTATACAATCAACGAGTATGGAACTCATGTAAAATTCAGACCTCTTTTGGGACACTCCTCCCAAAGCTGATGCCATACAGGCTGAAAGACTATTTGACACTATGTTAGCCGAGTTGAAGATGGTCCCTTGGGTTGCAACATAAAAGATAATGGGCATCCACTCTAATTTGAAGCTCTTGCCATGAGCTCTTCCAAAAATCCTGTTAAGCATTAAGGCGATGAACCTGTACGGGGCCCTTAAGCTTGCTGTGTCATATTCTCCCGTTGGCCTGGTTCTGAAATGTCTTCCAGACAACAGCATTCTTTTAAGGGTCTCAACAAGGTCCATTCTAATGTTTCTCAGCCAATCATCAAACAAAAATACTTGTGCTTCTGGCAGGTGGTAGGCCAGGGCTACATATCCTGGGCTATAGGCAGCATAGCCTTGTTTGTCAACATTTTCCAGGATCATATGTTAGTTTTTGATAGCTCGGTGGCACTCCTGCAACAGGTGCCTAGGTGCAGGGGTTATTAACTTGGAGTCTCATTTATATTCTTAAAGTGATTTTAGTAATGTGTTTTTTATTAAAGTACCTTTTTGATGTGACTTTATGATTTAAAAGTGAGTTTCACTTTATTATGTTTTTAAAGTGACTTTAAGTCATAAAGTGTACTTCTAAATATTTAGGGTGATGTGACTTTTCAAAAAGAAAAATTTGTTGTAAAGTTCACTTAGGAGATTTAAGTGAATGAGAGATTAGATCCCAGCCTTAGATCTCTTGGCCAAGATCTAATCTCGACCGTTGAAGGTGAAAATTCATGAGAATAACCCTAATGGAGTAAATAAAGTGCATGAGACTTCATTTGGCACATTATTCAAGAGAGATTTCTTGAGTGGCTCGATTTTCAAGAGAGGAGCTTGGAGAGAAGTGTGAGAAGCACATTTTGCAGGAGATTGTTGAAGAGATTGAGAGGAGGGCTCGATTTTCAGGACAGCTGAGAGAGAGATTCACAGTTTGCATAGAAATCGAGGAGTACAGGAGCATTAAATGCTGGCACAGAAATCGAGGAGGTGTATTGCTGCACAGAAATCGAGGAGAGGTACGGCTGCATTTATTTGCACAAAAACCGAGGAGAAGTACAGCTGCATTTATTGCTGTACGGCTGCATTAATTTTTGTACAATCTAGCACAGAAATCGAGGTGCTGTACGGCTGCATTAAATGTTGTACGGTCTGGCACAGAAGTCGAGGCAGAGTTGCTGCTGGTTTTGACACTTTTTTCGAGAAGAAAATAGCACGAAAACCGAGACAGATTTCTGGGTTGAAGATAAGTTGATTTTTTACTGTAAAAATTGATGTATGATTTTTCCTGAATCTCAGTAAAATTTCTCTTGCATGCTGGTTTTCCCCAGGGGTTGAGGGGGTTTTTCCAGGGTCTATTTTGACCAAAATACTGTGTCTTAAATGTGTTTTACAGTCTGCTGTTTTTAGCTAATTTTCCACTGCAAAGTTTACTTAGTTACTGTATATCAGCTTACAGAGACATGAAAGTTACATGCATGTGATTTGTGTTTAGTTTTGTGAATGTTGAAGACTGATATCAAAGTTTTACTAATTGTTTGGGCTGAGTTAAGCTCAGAATTTTAACATCATAGTGGTTACATCTGCCCGGGGTAGAATCCAACCAATCACTTCAGAGCATGGGAAGAGCTCTGGTCTTGTGGCAATCTTCATCAGTGAAGATCTCTCTATATTGGCGTATATGCCTTCTTCATCCAATCCCATATCAGGCACCTCTCGGCGTGTGATCAACCTGTATATCTCTCCCCATTGGTACTCAGGCTCTACACCAGTTATACACTTGGTGTCCTCATAAATATACTCGGTTTTAGTGACAACTTCCACGTCGGGCTCCTCCTCGACCACAGGGGCCTTCTTCTTTTGCCTCTTCGACATTTTGAGTTCGAAATCTTCCTGTCATACATGAAATTATAATCATTAAGCCATTTCCAGATAAGTTGCAAACATTGAGACAACAGAGTGCAGTGTCTTACCCCATTTGTGTTTAACATGACGGAAATTTGTTAAATGAAGCAAATATGTGCAGGCTAACACTTCTGTCTAATACTAAAAACAGTTCCATCAGCAAATCTCTAGCGGGAAACAAAATCTACATTAAAGTGAACGGACCTCAGGGTCTCTGCAGGCGCCATGATCATCGTGCTGCATGGAAAGACAGGGGAACTAATTCAAGATTTTCTATGGTGTGCTTCTCAGGAAACATTGTCTATGCACTCTACGGTTAAGGTAATCCTGTGCGGTGATACACTCCCCCATACAGACTCGGATTCGAAACCGACCATGAACCGGGTCGCGTGAAGCAGCTCGGTTTTGGCTTGAAGGATACGGGCAACACAAAAAAGGGTGGGGCAACCAATCTAACATCACAAGGAGGCCATGAACGATCCTTCCCTTACAGCCTATCATCGAAAGGGGCATACTGGTGCAGACAGCGTAACGGCCGTCTGCACCAATCTCCCCAACCACTAAGCGCATGGTTGAAATACATAACGACTGCGGAGGGAAACTACCCTGTGGGCCAAAAAACGCCCCCACTGACAGTTACGATACAAGCCTCCCACTATATATGCATGTAAATAATGGGGTCAAGGGAAAACGGTCGTAGAAAACCTAACCGTGAACCAAAATCAAAACGCTCAATAGAATGGAACGGGTAAAGCGAACAAGATCCTACCTGGCAGTGCCGCGTGACCGGCAGGAAGAGGACTGTCAAGCTTCCACGGTTGAGCCACCTGGGAACGTGGGTACGCCGACAACGGGGTCCTTGCGAGCTTAAGCGAACGACAGCGCACAATAGCGACAGTGCACAATAGTCGGAAATAACAATGGAATAACCCACATGCCCGACCCCATATATATGGTCAACCATGAGCGGCGGGTAAAAATCGGACGGCGGAAACAAAAGGGTCAGAGGTCGCAGGAATATTTCTTTCCGCAACGTCGAGTGGCAAAACCACTAAGCTAACCGCTGCGATAACCGGGAGAAAATAATAACACGTCGAAGCTTATGAGATTAAAAATCGGAGCGATAGCAGAATAGGGAGCCACAACGGCGGAGTCATAAAGGACAATCAGTCCGCAATAGGCAAGGTCTACATCTGAGGAGAACTCAACTAAATGACCGGAAGGATAGTGTTTTCGACAGCCGCAACGGTGGAAGCCCAAGACTTAAGGAGCGGCGAAACAACAATGCGAGGTCTGAAAAGTCAAAGCGATAATCGGGAGACTTCGCAATCTGTCATCCGCAACTGCGGAGAACAAAGTAACAAGACGTTTCGACGCGAAACCAAAAGTCAGCCGATTTAGACAAACACATCGAAGAAAAATATCGAAGCTAAAGCTTGTTATTTCTCTACAAAGGCGGGAACGCAAGCAAATAAACTTCCGACTTAGACACTTGAAAACGCATTCAAAGGCAACGGTAAAGCTTAAACAAACAGTGGATCGTTTCACGCATTAGAAAGGTCTTTCTGAAGAATCATTAGATCAAATCAAATAAGAAAATCAAACCGATATAAGCAATAGGAGGGTCCCGAAATTTTTTTGAATTTTGGGAAAATGTTGCAGCTGCAACAGGGAGCTAACAACATCCGAGCATGGAAGTATAGGATCTCTCTTGTCCTTGAAGAAAATGATTTGGACAAATATATTAGTGAGGAAGTTCCAACACCAAAGGGAGATGAGGCTAAGGCCATCCACAAGAAGAACTTGGTCAAGGCCAAGAGAATTATTGCATATTCTATTAAAGATCATCCCGTTCCCCATGCATCATCTTTGAAGACACCCAAGGAGGTGTTCGATGCTTCGACGAAGTTATTCAAAGGGAAGAACATCAATCGGAAGATGACATTTAGGAACCAACTCAAGAATGTGAAGATCCCAAATTCAGAGACCATGCAATCCTACTTCACAAGGGTTGCTCAAATCAAGGAACAACTTGAAGCAGTTGAAGAAAAGGTAGAAGGAAAGATTGTTATGACCACCTTAATGGTCTCCTAAGTTCATGGGACTCATTCATTCAAGGAATATGTGCCAGAAAGAAGTTGATCACTTTCAACAAACTATGGAAAGAATGCACTCAAGAAGAAGCTCGGCTAATAACAAGAGAAGAGAAGATGGGAGCAACTGATGATCAAGCTTTCATACTTCACACTAGAAGAAATCACAACAAGAGCGAGGACCACCATCACAGAAGACAAAGGAGACACAGAAGAGATCTATCCAGTGTTAGATGTTACTCATGTGATGAGAAGGGACACTACTCTAGAGATTGTCCCAAAAACAAAGGTTCCTCCAACAAGAAGACTAACAAGAAAAAACATCATGCTCAAACTACTAAAGATGATGAACCAACAAAGAAAAGAACCAAAAAGAGTTGATTCTTCACTACCAAGATTGATTATTTAAGTGATGAAGAATATGTCTTAATCTCAACACTCACGAGCACTATTACACATAGGAGCAATGATTGGCTTGTAGATAGTGGAGCATCCAAGCACATGACAGGATATAAAGAATCATTCGTCAATCTATCTGAGCATGAGTCGCCTCACAAAGTGAAACTTGGGGATGACTATCAAATTATCAATACCCCATAAAAGGAAGTGGAGACGCTTCCTACAAGCTTGACTCCAGCAAATCTTTGAAGATGTAAGATGTTCTTTATGTTATGGGATTAAAGAAGAATCTTCTCTCAATCTCTGCACTAGATGCAAAAGGATTAAGGGTTGCATTTGTTGATGGCCAAGTTCTAATGTGGCCAAAAGGAAAGACAAAAGATGATGCAACAGTAATTGGAGACCAAGAGGGAGGCTTGAACAAGTTGAAGGGACAACCTGAACAAGCATCGGTTCATGACTCCATAGAACCAAGAGAACTATGGCATAGAAGGCTTGCACATGTGCACTATAGAGCACTACCTATTGCAAGAAAAACAGTTTTAGTTTTCCAAAAATCCAGACAAAACATGAAGGCATTTGCAAGGGATGTGCACAAGGAAAGAATGTAAAGAAGGTGTTCCCCAACAGCGAAAGCAAAGAAAAAGGAATATTGGAGATAGTCCACTCAGATGTATGCGTCCCATGTCTTCTAGCTCGCCAAGCAGGTATGTATATTATGATTCTTTTATAGATGACTTCTCCTGTAAGACTTGGATCTATTTCTTTAAAAATCAAGATGAGTTATTTAGCAAGTTCAAGGAATTTAAAGCCTTGGTTGAAAATCACTATGAGAAAAAGATCAAGACCCTATGGTCAGATAATGGCAGAGAATTCACCTCTAAAGAATTCGGGGATCTTTGCAAAGAATCTGGGATTAAGAGAGAGTTGAGCACTCCCTACAATCCTCAAAAGAATGGTGTTGCAGGACGAAAAAACAGAACAATAATGTAAGCAGCAAAAGCAATGCTACATGACCAAGATCTTCAGATGAACATATGGGCAAAATCAGCAAGGACAGTTGTGTATGTGCAGAATCGTACACCTCACAGAGTATTAAGCAATAAGACTCTTGAAGAAGCTTTGTCAACTGAGAAACCAAAAGTTAGCCATCTCAAGATATTTGACTACCCAGTGTGCATACACATCCCAAAGGAAAAAAGAACCAAGCTAGATCCTTCAAGAAGCAAGGGAATATTCGTGGGATATAGCGACACTTCAAAATCCTACCGAATATACTTCCCAGGATTTAAGAAGATCGACATCAATAGAGACGTAACCTTCGACGAAGACTCAGCATACCTCAAATCAAGAAAACTACCTATTTAGGAGATTGAAGAACCTAAAGCAACCAGAGTTAGAGACACTACAATGGAAGAAGCAACTCCAGAAGATCATGAAGACCACGACATGACAAAATCACAAGAACCTGTAGAACCACTACATGAGAAGAAATCCCACAAAAGAAGACGAGTTTGGGCACGAGAAGCAATACAGGATGCAGAAAAGTATGGCACTCTAGATGGGATGCATAGAGAAAGCAAGAGACCTAGACCATACACCAGCTATGTGGCCCTACTATGTGACATCATTGATAAGGAACCTGAAGAAGCAGCAAAGAAGAAAGAATGAAAGGATGCCATGATCAAGGAGTGTCAGTCGATTATGAAGAATGATGCCTGGGAGATAGTTCCATGACCAGAAGGGAAGTCCATTGCAACTTCGAAGTGGATCTACAAGATCAAGCATGCTGTAGATGGTAGCATTGAAAAACACAAGGCAATATTGGTGGCAGGTGGCTTTCCCCAAAAAGAAGGCATAGATTACGAGGAGACATTTGCACCTGTAGTAAGATACACTTCCATCAGATCTATACTTGCATTAGCTGTAGTTATGAAATGAAAGGTACACCAGATGGACATCAAGACGGCATTCTTGAAAGGTGTAGTTGAAGAGGAAGTGTCATGGAGCAGCCTCATGTATGCAAGTTAAAGAAATCCTTGTACGAATTGAAGCAGGCACCCAGGACATGGTACAGCAAAATGGACAACTTCTTGATGAACTTAGGCTTTACCAAGAGTAAAGAAGATTCCAACCTTTACTTCAAGGTTGAAGGTAGAAGACCAGTAATACTCCTGCTATATGTAGATGACCTGTTTTTGACGGGTGAGGATGAGCTCATTGGAGATGCAAAGAGGAGGCTTGCCGCTGAGTTCGATATGAAGGACCTAGAAATGATGCATTACTTCTTAAGCATGGAGGTGTGATAGAGTGAGGATGGGATCTTCTTTTGTCAAGGAAAGTATGCAGTAGAGATTCTGAAAAGGTTCGAAATGATGGACTACAAGGCAATGGCCACACCAAAAGCATCAAACTTGAAGCTATTGTGTGATGCTTCATCAGATTTTGTTGATGCCACGATGTATCTACACATGATTGGTTCGTTGATGTACCTGATGAACACGAGGCCAGACATATGCTTTGCTGTGAACACCCAAAGCCAGTTCCTGACGGATTTGAGATATGTTCACTTGATTGTCGCAAAGCATATATTGAAGTACCTGAAGGGTACAATTGAGTATGGGCTCAAGTATGAAGCGAATCAGAAGATTAACCTGCATGGTTATGTTGATTCGGATTGGGCAAGCAGCGCCACAGATAGGAAGAGCACTTTGGGACGCTGCTTCAGTTTGGGATCTGGTATGATATCCTAATTTAGTAGGAAGCAGTCATACGTGGCGCTGAGTACAGTCAAAGCAGAGTATGTTGCAGCCTGGTCAACTAGTTGTGAGGCAGTATGGCTACTATCATATTTGTGAAGCTACTGTCATATTTGTTTGATCTCGAGTTAGACAAGATTTGTATCATTTGCGACAACCAAAGTTACGTGAAGTTGTCAGAGAACCCAGTGTCCCATGACAACTCGAAGCACATTGAGATCAAGTATCACTATATCCGGGATATGGTGCAGAGAGGAGCAGTGAAGCTCTAGTATGTGGCAACAAATGAGCAAATAGTCGATGTGTTGACCAAGTCGTTAGCCAATGTAAAGTTTGAATACTTCAGAGAGAGGCTTGGTGTCATCCAGATAGAGGTCCCTAAAAAGAGGGAGTGATGAGACCGAAAGATGTAGATGCACTAGAGATGGTTCTCGCATGGTGGAAGACACAGGTTGTCCTTGGGATGTAATGCACCTGGGGTGCTCTTGGATGTACTTCCACGCTGGAGACAATGAAAAGTTTCACCGAAAGACGCAAATGCACTAGAGATGGTTCTCTCATGGTGGAAGACGCAGGTGGTCCTTGGGACGTAATGCACCTGGGGTGCTCCTGGTTGTACTCCCATGCTTTGGGATGCACTTTGTGTGTCCCTAAGCTGGTTCTCGCATGGTGGAAGACGTAGGTGGTCCTTGGGATGTAATGCCCTTAGTATGCTCCTGGCAGTGCTCCCATGCTGGTAGACACGAGCTAAAAGTTGAGAGATGTAATGCACCTGGGGTGCTCCTGGGTTGTACCCACTGGGTGGGAGACGCAGGTGGTTTGTTGGACATGAGATGTGCATTTGGGCTGCTCTCCGTGTGATGATAAGATGATCTAGATATGATGAGATGCCAGTAGGAGACGCAGGTGATTGCTATGGCAATGTAATGTGTGGTCCTGGGTTGTACCTACGTGATGGCTTGCTCGTGGATATGATGAAGACCTAAATGAGAGCTAGGCCTACACCCAACATGAAAAAGGGTTGGCTTTGTAGAACTTCTTATGACAGATAGATTCGTAAGATGTCATTAATCAATGATAGACAAAATGAGGACTACAACACCAGCGACAATAATGATCCAGCGATGATGACATGTCCAGAGTGTTGATGGTTGTGTCGAGTGAATACCTTCCAAGTTAAGAGGGAGTGTTGTTGTAAATGTAACTTCATAAGATATTTTATTGTATATTATTATCGTATTTTTATTGTACCTCCATCGGAGATGTTTTCCCTTCATTCGGGGATGTCATTATTATGTTTGGTCATTGAGGTAAAACCTCTGTTGTAAGTCGAGGCAATAGTCCCTAGAAGAAATAATGTAAAATGTATTTTTGAATCTCCCAAGAGAGAAGTTGGCCCTGCTAGGTCAGGAGGTCAGCCCAGTTAGGTTTTAGGTCAGTCATTCGAAGGGTATAAATAGGGAGGTGGCCTCCCTCATTTATACACACACTCGCTCACTCAGGTTCACATGAGTAAGAGAGAGAAGACAAGTTCGCTAGAGGAGAAACAGAGAGAGCTGCAGAAGACTTCCTATTTTGGGGTTTTCCATTTTATGATATTGTAGTGGTGACGAATCTATCTCTGAGGAAATTTAAGGGGTTTTCTCCTTTATGGTTTCCCCGAGGAAAATCTTTGTGTTCTTGCGTATTGTTGTGCTTGTCTTTCTTTCAGTTTAAAGATCTAACATAATTGAATTAAAGTACAAACTCTAACAATATTAAGTTCTTTTTTTTTGCTAGAATCCCACTAGCTTGTGGGAGTGGCCTTTGGTCTAAGAAACCATAACCCAGGGACATCTAAGCTGTCAAAATCAACCAAGGATCCCACCTGGCCTGGACCACACCAACCCTCAACTAGTTGGATTTTCGGTGTCTCCCCCCAACTAGCTCACTCCTGGGGGGAATTGAACTCGGGTGGCCCTGCTGATGAGACCCACACCTTAATTGAATGAGCTAGCAGGAATTGAGGTAATATTAAATTCTTTAAAGTAAAAGTGACATTCTAATTATCTTTCATTTTCTATCAATTTACTTAAATTTTTAACATTACACTAATTGTTTTAGGATGTTTGAGAGTGGTTCCAACCTCATCAGACTTCATATGCAAAAAGTAGAATTTTAAAAACCATTAAGAATTCAACAGACTTATCAGTGATCAAAGATTCAGGATTGCATTGTTTCCACTAGATTCTATCATGTATGAGGGTAAGGGATTGGCATTTAATCAAGTGCATCCACCCCTCTTTGTACCTCGATGTTGGTGGTGTTGATTGTTTAACTCCTTTGTCATGCCCTTAGTAAAAAATTTCCCTTCACTCGAGCGAAATTACTTATTAGGCATGTGAATTTTTTTCTACCTTTCTTTAATGCTTGGATTATGAGGTTTCATCAAAATTATAGGGTGTTGACTAATGTCCTTGGAGGATCAACTTTGAGATTTGAAATAGAGGCAAGGGCTAGATCATAAAGGGGGGGGGCATAGAGTGCTATTGATGAATAAGATCCCAATACAGGTAATGATTTTGATGGTAAGTAGTTATTTAGTGTAGCATGAAGTTTTGAAGTTATTTGGACTCTAAAGGCCATTTAGAGCCTGTTATAGATATATTAATTAGTGTTTAGGAAATTATTATTATCAAAGGGTGCGTCCATTAAGTTGTGACCCTGTGTGGAAAGTCACAATCAAGCCTTATAACATCATCATTCATTTTATATTCAATACATTTTATATATTTATATTCACTTATGTGATATTTTCAATTATTAAGCTTTCTCTATGTAGCATTGGTATCAAAGCCTTAAAATTCCTATGGAAGAACTTCGGCAATTGATCCTACAATTAAAAGAAAACTTCAATCATGCAGCTAAAAGGGGACGTCAAACGAGAGCAGGGGAAGAAAAAATTATAGGCGAGGTTCATAAATTAATAACTGAAAAGAGAAAGGAATTCGAAAACATGAAAATTATCTGTCAAAATATAAAGGCAGAACCTATTCCTGAGAATCAGCAAATTTATTAAGATTGTATCCACAAAATAGCCACTTCAAATAAATATGCTTATTATAATAAAAAAATCCTTGGTATCTGGTATGGAAAAAGAACCAAAACCTTTAATCAAATTGGGAAGCATCCCTACAGCGCCCTCCTCTCCTTCTCCTTACAATCCGATTGATTATATAATTATTAAATCGAGAGAGATAATTCCCGAATTAAAGAAAAAATCGAACAAGATTATTCAAGACAAAAACACCCCCGACGTGGTATGGATAAGCGCAGACGATGCTGAGGAAGATTTCCGCAGTCCCATATTACCATCTAGTTTTGACATCAATAAAGATGAAAATGTTGGTGTTGCGCTGGAAAAGGACTCGTCAAGGGTCAGTATGAAGGAAACCAGATTCTAGAAATAGAGACGGGTCAAGAAATTTTGTTGGAAATTGATAGGAAGTCACCTTGTGACAGTCTGCAGACCCAGGACTTGGGGGGTGACAACAACATGCCAAAAGGGATGTCAAATACAGTAGGGAGCCATATAGTAGAACAACGTCACCATTCACACCACCAGCAAGAAAAAGATACAACAATGTTACGCCCATGAGTATCCAGCTCACAGCGACACGTAAAACATTGCAGGTCATCTGTAGTGCAAGAAAATGGACACTAGAGCATTGCCAAAAATACCTCAAAGGTACCTGTAATCACACACCAACTTGTCGGGCCTAAATATAAATCAAGAGTCTTAACGCTTAATGCAGGTGGTGATCGTGGTATTAATGTTGTCCGTACAAGGATCAAGCCTAAATATAAATCAAGAGTCTTAGCGCTTAATGCAGGTGGTGATAGTGTATTAATGTTGTCCGCACAAGGATAAAGGATTTTGCAGCAGTTACGGTAGACTATGGAAATACAAACAGTGGTTATCTTTGTCCACCTTTCAAAATCATCATCTTAGATGAGGCGGATTCTATGACAGAAGATGCCCAAAATGTCTTGCGTCGTACAATACAGACATGTTCCCAAGCAACAAGGTTTTGTTTCATTTCCAACTATGTTAGTAGGATAATTGAGCCGCCTGCATCTAGATGTGCAAAGTCCAGGTTCAAACTACTTGTTGAATACAATATGACAGGTCAGATACTACATAATTGTAAAGAGGAGGGAGTTCATCTAGAAGACTTCACTCTAATAGCTTCATGGCCGAGGAGATTAGATCTGACTTCTCTCTTTGAGGGCTCGAAAGGGGTAGTGCGATTCATGTCGAAGCAGTCGGTTTGCTCCATTATATCCAAGTTATATCCAAGTTTGAGAAGATTGATGGATTTAGTTTCAGAGAGCACCATTGTCGGATTGTGAATCAAGCTTACAAATGGAGAAGAAACCCTTCTACTTCAAGATGCACCATAAAAAATATGTCAATTAAGCTCCAAAAGTGAGAGAGCTCTCAAAATCCAAGCATGAGTTACAAATAAGGAAGAGGCATCAGTTACAAATAAGGAAGAGGCTCTCTTATATAGGAGAGTAACTCAACTTCCTTTACAATAAAATAATAATAAATTGCTAGATCTATCATAGGGTGGAATAAACAATGAATAGCCTCCACTAAAACCTTAACAAATACCTAACAAATTCATAAAAAGGTGGTCAAAGCCACATGTACAATGTATCCATCCAAGTTTCCCTAGGCAAAGAGGAATAGTGCCAAGAAGTTGGATGCCTCCCATCATAGTAGGCGAAAAAAATAAGTCAAACCCCAAGCCATGACCTCAAAATGCCTCCAATAGATGCTCTCCAATAATCATCATCATCAAACTATGCAAATGAAAACAATGTCCTCCACAAAAGACACTCAAGCAATCCTTCATCGGATGGTAAGTCAATGCCCCAAATCAAGGGATCAACCCACCTCCATACCAAAAGGCGAGACCACTCATGTATTTGCTTGCCTCTTCACTATCCTTTGTGAAATGGTCAGCCGTGAATAAGAAAAGACGGGTGAGCATTATGGAATGCAAATCCACATAAAAGCTCCATAATAAAGTCGATTAACAAAACAATAGTGGACCCAATAGCATGCGCAGCCTTCAAAAGTAGGTATGTCAAGTCAATTTTAACAAAGAGGAATACAATGGCCCAAAAAGTATGTAAGTGGCCCCCAATGAATGAACAAAACGTTGGGAGTTCCATGAACACAACAAGAGAAGGGAAATTAGACCGTCCAATAATAACTGTCCCCTTATACAAGCAACCTTAAGGTGGACGCTTCTCCAAAAAAACAAAGGAAACAACACAATAAACCATCCAAACAAAATCATCCCAATGATGCTCACTGTGTTTTGGAAATCTTCTAGAGATCGGGTCAGAAGATTTATGCAAACAGATTTACCAAACTGTTCAAGGTTTTAGGCCTGCCAAACAAATATCTCCTCAGTGTCATACTTCATCAAGTGGCAAAGACTTGTTAATTTACAACCCTGTCCCTTCAAAGGTTCTGAATTTTTTGTTAGATTTTCTTAAGATCTGATTATATTATCTAGGATCTTTATCTTAAAGAATTACAAGTACAGCAAAATGCATAAGTAATAAAAGATACAAAAGACACAAAGATTTTCATCGAGGAAACCATAAAGGAGAAACCCCTGCAAACTTCTTCAAAATAGTGAGATGATCAAAAGCAGTAATAAGAAATGTTCAACAGCTATCATTCTCTCCTCCTATGACTGTCTCTCTCTCTCATGCGCCTCAGAGAGTGTATGAGGTGTGTATAAATGAAGGAGAGCGCCTCCCTATTTATACCCTTTCAAGTCACTAACCAAATATAAGACTCGAGCCTATATGTCATCTCACATGGGGCCCACTTCTCCTAGAGAGACCACAATTACATATTACATGATGTTACACTGGGGACTATTGCCCCGACTTACAACGAAGGTTGTACCTCAAGATCTAGACACAATTTAGACATCCCGTAAAGGGGTAACACACACCCCCAATGGGGCTACAACAACATACAATGATAATATACATCAGAATATATTTCGAAGTTACAAATACATCAACACTCCCTCTTAACTAGGAAGGTATTCTCTCTCTACACAGTCATCAACACATTTGGTCAAGTCTTCATTGCATCATCATCATCACAGAGTCATAGAGTCTTCATGATAGTTGTTGCCATCATCTTCTTATAATTTGATCATCATCCCATACTATCTGTCATCAAAAGTTTCTACAGTGCCAGCCCTTTTTCATGTTGGATGTAGGCCTAGCCCTCTGCCAAGTCTTCATCATCTCTGTGAGCAAGCCATCAAGTAGGTACATCTCAGGACTTATTATATGCCTCTTGCAAAACCTGTAGGATCTCCCATGACTGATTATATGCCACTGCAAAACCTGAAGGAGCATCCCAGGACTGATTACATGCCTTGCAACACTTGTGTACCCTACTATTACCTTATCATCTTCAGATCATCTCATCGTCACACGGAGCACAGCCCAGATACACATAACGCAACACTTACATCCACCGGCATGGGAGGACAAACCTACCACGATCCGAGAAAGGCTCAACATTTACATCAATGACCATGGGAGGACCAACCTACCACCATGTCGGAAAAGCTCCAACACTTACATCAACGACCATGGGAGGACCTAGCCTGCCACCATGTCGGAAAGGCTCCAGCACTTACATCAGCGACCATGGGAGGACCTAGCCTGCCACCATGTCGGAAAGGCTCCAGCACTTACATCAGCGACCATGGGAGGACCTAGCCTGCCACCATGTCGGAAAGGCTCCAGCACTTACATCAACGACCATGGGAGGACCTAGCTTGCCACCATGTCAAAAAGTCTCCAGCACTTACATCAACGACCATGGGATGACCTAGCCTACCACCATGTCGAAAAGGCTCATGTGTATCTGCATCTTCCGAACTCATCACTTCCCCTTGGAAGAACCTCGATCTGAAGAACACCAAGCTTCTCTCTGAAGTACTCAAACTTCACTCTGGCTAACGACTTAGTCAATACATCGGCTATCTGCTCGTCCATCGTAATATATTGGAGCTTCACTGTTCCTCTCTGCACCATATCCCTGATATAGTGATACTTGATCTCGATATGCTTTGACTTGTCATGTAACACCGAGTTCTCAGACAACTCCACACAACTCTAGTTGTCGCAATATATACAAGTAGCATCCAACTGGAGATCCAACAAATCAAACAGTAGCTTCCTTAGCCATACTTCCTCACAACTAGCCGAACAAGTTGCGACATACTCTCCTTCGGCTGTACTTAGTGCCACGCAGGACTGCTTCCTGCTAAACCAAGAGATCACACCTGATCCCATACTGAAGCAGCACCCCGAAGTGCTCTTCCTATCAATGGAACTGCCTGCCCAATCTAAATCCACATAACCCTCTAGGTTAATCTTTTGATTCGCATCATACTTGAGCCCATAATCAACTGTACCATTCAGGTACCTCAAAATATGCTTTGCAGCAATCAGGTGAACATGTCTCGAATTCGTCAGGAACTTGCTCAATGTGTTCACAGCAAAGCAAATGTTTGGTCTCGTATTCGTCGGGTACATCAAGGATCCAATCATCTAACAATACATCGTGGCATCAACCGACTCTGATGAAGCATCACTCAATAGCTTCAAGTTCGATGCCATAGGTGTGGCCATGGCCTTGCAATCCATCATCCCGAACCTCTTCAGGATCTCCCCTGCATACTTCCCTTGTCCAAGGAAGATTCCATCCACACTCCGCCACGCCTCCATGCCTAGAGAGTAGTGCATCATACCCAAATCCTTCATCTCGAACTCGGCAACAAGATTCCTCTATGTGTCAGCAATCAACCCATCCTCACTTGTCACAAACAGGTCATCTACATACAGTAGGAGTATAAGTGGGTTCCCTTGCTCAACCTTGTAGTAAAGGTTGGAATCCGTTTTACTCTTGGTAAAGCCCAAACTAGTCAGGACGCTGCCAATCCTGTCGTACCATGTCGAACCTGAGGATCATCTGCAGTCACTCCCTCTAAAGCAGAGCATCATTCTCCCTCTCCTTTCATATTCTATGTATTGAAACATTCTGTAATGGAGTGACAAGTAGCTTCCTCTGCTACTAATATTCTATTTATCGATCTAAGGTCATTGGATACCAAGATCCTCTTTGTTGAAAAGTTGTTCTCGCACCCATCTGTGAGCTTGTCATCCTCTATAGGCTTTCATCTTCAATCTTGTAGCAAAGGTTAAGAATTTCATCACTCTAGGTGATCTTCAAGCTTCTTATGTAACTGTATGTTCTATCCCATGGGTGCCTTCTAAGCTCGTACAAGGCCTTCTTTAATTTCACACATGAGTCTGCTTATCATGTGTCTCAACTCCCAGTTGTTGCTCTACGTATACTTCCTCCTTAACTACATCATTCAAGAATAATATCTTGATGTCAGCTGATGTATCTCCCATCTCATACCTGTACGTATGGATATAATGGAAGTGTACCACGTCACTAGTGCAACTGTCTCTTCGTATACTGTTCTTTCTTTCTATGAGAAGCCTCGTGCTACGAATCTTTCCTTGTATCCCACAATGTTGCCATCTACTGCATGCTGGATCTTGTAGATCCATATGGAAGACACTACGAACTTCCCTTCAGGCCTCGACACTGCATGCTAGACATCATTCTTCTAAAACTGGTACTCTTTGATCATAGTCTCCTTTCCTTTCTTCTTCGCTACTTCTTCATAGCTGGAAGGCTCTGCATCAATGATGTCGCTCAACAGTGTCACATGACTAGAGTGTGTGTGAGGCCTCTTGCTTTCTTTGGAAGTCTCGTCATACTATTCTTCATCTTGGATTATTTTTTGTGCCCAAGGTGGTCTTTCTCTCTCGAGGTGGATCTACCGTTCTCTTTATCTTCTTCTGAAGCTCTTTCTTTCGCTATGGTGTCTTTGACCCGAGAAGCTTCAGGTTCCTCTTCTGAACTGTCGTTACTTGTTCTTTGGAATGATCTACAAGTCAAGTTCAGTTGCATGATTAGAAATATATCATAATTTCCAAAACATATTAATAGTGACAAATATATGTCACATAGCCATGCGACTATTTTAGCCAATGCTACAACATTCATCCATATCAT